>JASKDV010224993.1:0-18630 GCA_032466395.1 Aegires albopunctatus | reverse complement strand
TATCTGGCTTGACTTACTGACCGACTTATTTCTTTCTATAAGTAAATAAAGTATTTCGGCGTATTCGTCTTTTGATCAGAGCAGTAGCGTCATTCATTAAGACAATGAAAACTTGTCTGATAGCAGCTATACACAATTTATGTTGAAAAATATTTACTTGGATACTTACTTTATATTTATTATATATCTCTGGTTTATCTTCAGAAGTCGCTTCCATTGAAAGTTTGATTCAAGAATTGGGAAACTGTGGTTTGTTCCAAGTTTTAATGGTTATTTTCATCCATGGCGCAATTCTACCATCTATTTGGTCCGACGTCTTCATGGCATTCGGAAACTACAACCCTGGTTGGATATGTGGTGACGTCGTACCCAATCATCAATTCAACCGCTCTTTGGATGATTCACCAATAAATGAGAAAATAGTTTTAAGTCATACCAAAGAAACTTCCGGGAATGAATCTAAGATGCCATGTGATATCTACCCACGTTGCAAACACGTCATATATAATAACACTGACACATACACCATTGTTAGTGAATGTAATCTAGCTTGTGAAAAACGTTGGATTACGTCCTTGATGATATCCGTGCAAATAGTTGGCTACATCATCGGTACTCTTCTGGCTGGATATTCTAATAACGTTATGGGCAGGAAGTTGAGCCATGCTGGGGCGATCAATTGGTCCATGTTTACGGCTTTGCGCTTTCTCCTTGGGATAACTTCCGGTTTCATAAACGTCACAAGCTATGTTTACCCCATTGAATTTATAACCAGAAAATGGCGAACCATCGTTACGGCTCTCCCCTTTACGGCTTTTGCTGGCCTTTCATTTAGCGTACTTGCCATGTTATTGAAAGACTGGAGACTTCTACATCTGGTTACGGCTATGTTCACGGCTATGATGGCTCTTCCGGTATTCTGGTTCCCCGAAAGTGTCCGATGGTTAGCTGTTAACGGTAAAACGAAAAAAAAGCAGTTAGTGTGGTACAATGCATTGCAATGTTCAACAGAAGGAAAGTTGAAAATCCGGATATAATTTATTCGATCACAAATCGTGGAAAAGATTCTAGCGATACAAACTATTCACAATTAATGTTAATGACCCATTTATATAGCTCCACATTTATTGCCAGAACCATTATCTCAACCTTCGCATGGATTTCAGTTGATGTTTGCAACACAATCGTTTTATTTGGTACACAATCTTTATCCGGAAATATCTACATCAATCTCATGCTGCTCAGCGTGATTCCAGTATTGACTCTACCGTTAGTGCCATTATTGGGAGATTCATTCGGTAGGAAATGGTCCAGTGTCATTTTCTTTGGCCTTGCATGTTCTTGTAGCATTGGGCTTCTGATTATAGATTTTGTGTGCGTTAATACAGTCAACGCAGTATAAGCACCCGTGTGCTGTCGTTAGTTTTTTTATTCTCTTATTGAAAGTGCGTGGGCTTTGCTGATGGTTTGGTGTGTGGAATTGTATCCTACACCGTTACGTCCGATAGGCTATGGCCATGCCAACTGTGTGGGTAGATTGAGTGTAGTTGTCGCCGCTTTTCTTATCCCTCATGACGAGAGGTCAATGCTTATTTCTCATACTGTCATGGCCGTGCTCCTTCTCTTGAGTTTCTTTTCAATTCCATTCTTGCCAGAGACCAAGGTACGCCATCTAGAGGATTACAAGGAGTTGGAGGGGAATTAGCGAGTCAATGACGTCATGTCAATTGTCTTTGATTGGAGAATAAATTATGAAAGGCCAATGTTCAATCTTAAGAAAAGAAATTATAGATTATCTACTTTTACTTATACATTCGATATTCAGCTTTTGTCTTCTGTTCATTGTCAACAGTTACACACAAGAAGTATTTGCGGATTGAAATATGTATGTATGCCTAACAAACAAAAAAATAAATAAATAAATAATGCGCCACTTTTTGAGCGTGTATAACATTTAACAAAGAGTAAATTGCTACAAAATAATATAACAGAAACATTGTAAAGCTTATTCACAATCCAGCAGTATATGATATGTCAAGAATATTTAACGTTGGGTGCATGATATACTGGAAAGAAAAAAGGATGTCTATATGTTACACTACACATGAAAAGCTTCTTTAACACTAAGACTTGACATGTCTCGGTAACGAAGGGGAACAGTTGTGCGGACTCTTAACAAACGCATCTTATTGAACGGATATCAAGTCTTGATTACATGGCAATGCCATTGAGACAGATCCAAAGTCTAGATCTGTTGATAACTTTTATAGATTCAATTCACCTCAAATTGACAAATTCTTAGAAAATTTAATTTTTTACTGCTCACATCACAATGCCTCGATTATCTGACTCACAGAGAAACCAGGCAGTGGGACTTCACATTGCTGGATGGTCGTCTCGCAGAATCAGTGAGCATTTTGTTTGTAATCATTCAACGATTGTCCCTTTGATTCACCGAAATAACTCAACTGGACAAGTTTGTGATCGACCTGGAGAAGGAGGAAAACGGCTGAAGATGATGATAATATGATTCAACAGCAGAACCAAGAAAATCCCTTTACCTTGACCAAAAATGTGACAAATAACGGCAATATCAGTCAACAGAATGTCAGGGACCGTCTCAAAGAATGCCGAATTTTGACCGATGTTTGTCGTCGCCTTCGTCATTAATGGGCACACAGCCAGTGATATTATCCGCACTGGAGTGCCATCCTATTCAGCGACGAAAGTCGATTCAACTTGCCCCGCAACAACGAATGGATAAAGTGTGGCGACCCAATAATACCCATTTTCGTGATGACAATGTCATCGAAGTTCATCCTTTTGGAGGAGGCGGAGTGATGGTCTGGGTGGTATCAGTACATACAGAAACACTGCACTCGTATTGGGTGGAAACGTCAATGCTGAGCGTTACCTCAACGAGATTCTACAGGCACATATGATCCCTTCAATGAAGTAGCACGAAGAGCTGAGTGTTTTTCAACATCACAATTCACGGTCCCATGTCACAAACATGTGTTCTAACTATTTAGAAGAACACAATTTCGAGGTACTTCCTCAGCCAACAAGTCTACCGATCTTTCGCTAAAAGAGCACCTTCGGGACTGGCTGGGACGCCGTGTTTACGACAGAAACGTGGAAAATGTTGAAGATCTCGCTGCTATGTTGATCCAGGAATGGAACCACATCTCTCAAGATATGATCGAACCATTTACTCCATGAAAAACAGAATAAAACTCGTTATAGAGGCTAGAGGCGGAAACTCTCGCAATTCATTCCAGTAACATTGTTGTGAATGGTAGGAATAAGGAGAGCTCTTTTTAGTTGAAAATTTATAATTCTTACTACTGGTGAATATTGCATTCTTATGTAATATGTATTTACCCCTTCGAAAATATTGTTCGATTTGTCACTTTTGTTAGGAAGTTACAATAATTAAAAAGTGGTGCGACAATTTTTTTTGTCAAGTATACATATTCACCCATCGTATCTTTCAAAAGTATTCAATTGTCTTTTGGTAAGATATGGTACATCTTTCAATGCCGATTCTTCCTGAGTTTGTTTTGACATTTGTTCACTTAAAGCAAGCAATTATCGAAAACCATGGCAGTTGAAGATAGTGGAGAAAGACGAACCTAGAGACGGACATGTGTAATCGTACCACCATTTGTATCAATAAATGCAGATGCATGCGGGTATGAAAAATGAACTCTTATCATTGATTGTACAAATCTTCATAGTTCCTGGAACATTTCATTTTCTGGGCTTTCTACAAGCTAAGTTAGAATCTAGACTCTCAGTTAAATGCATGTTTAAGTCAAAATAGAAACTTAAATTCCTTTTTCTTTTGGATCTATTGCCAGGCCTTTAATTCATCGCACTGCATTTTCTAGTTCTCCGTATGGATTTAACTTCATTTTATGCCTCAGTTTATCAGCTGGTCTATCAGAATCTTAATATTTCATTTAATTCATCGGATTATCAATTGTGACCTGTTTCTTCGAATCGAAACATATGTCGCGGATAGTTTTAAAACATTTTTTTTTAGATATTTATATCATAAAAAAGCTCAGGTCATGCACTTTAATTTGATATCAAATTTATGAATATTGGACATTCCATTACGAAGATATGACGATATAAAAAAAGATCGGACAGAGAGCCAGTTTTGACAAAATGGCGATATAAGTTGGAGAACCGTTTTAACTAGTGCTGAGGATTGTTCCGAAAAGTGCATTAAAAAAAATCTTCTATCATATTTATTTGACTATTGCCATATTTATTTAATGAAAGATAAAGATTTGATCATTTTGAAACAACCATAATCAAAGATTCGATAAAACATTAGTATTTTTAAACGGCTCTAGTTCAAAGCGGTCTGCTTTGTTTCACATATGAAATAGATTTTGCCTGATGGGTAAGGAAACAGGTACTGTGACAGATGGTCAGTTATGTTACATATATACAGGGTTAAGTGGAAATATGTACCACCGTTAGGTGACATTCAAAACATGGAGAGTTTAAGATGAAATAAAACAATATCTGAAGCATCTACGGCTTTCCTCTCTATTATCCTAAAGTTGTAGTTTTTATTAATAATACGAATGGCGTCAAACCGTTATCTTGACTGGATGTGATTGATCAGAACATAAAATTTGTATTCCACTATATACCAAAGAAGCCAGGATACTTTCTGGTTCCGAGAGCCAGTTTGAATCTTAAAATTGTTTATCTAAATATAATTTCATTTAATATTATCTAAAATCAGACAGCATTTACTAGAAATGAGAATTTACATATTACAAGAAACAACTACAAATACTGAAAAATGTTCAAACATTGGTAACATAAATCATTATGTGATTCTGGTTCATTTATATATGTTTAAGTTTAAATCCACATTGAGATAGAGCAGGGAAAGAAACAGTATAGATCTAGTTGATGATTTTTTAAAAGAAATATTTGAATTTTTAATATCAATATAATATTCTATGATTGCAATTCCACAACACATTTGATTGCAGCCATATGTTCAAGAAATTGTTGAAGATATTAAATTTATGTTCTAATCAGATGTTATTGACTTATTAAGCTTTTTGGTTTTAAACTCATTTCAATATTTTTACTTGAACAATTTATGTTGCCAATGTCTGTATTATATTTATTGTAAAGCTTGTGTTGGCATTATATATCAATAATGTTCACTAATATTAATGGCCTGCCAGGTAACTTTTGTAAAGCACCTACAGTCTGCCCTCTCTAATTTGAACAGCTTTGTTCCTAGCAATTTGTTCGGATTACAGAATTTTCCAAATTATTGAACATTAAGAAATAATAAGAAAAACATTTGTTTCCAGAAAATGGTTTGGATTACAGATGGATTAGGTTTACAGAAGTCCGGATTAGAGGGCAGACTGTATGTGTACATTTATAAATGGTAACGCATTACATAGGAATACTATTTTTTTTGCCATACTGTTTATTTGATATTATTTTGATTAAATCTATATTTCATCCAAAAGAGAAAGCATTCACTAGGAACGTGAAAATAAAAAATAATAAAACACATCTAGGAATACAGTCAATAAAAACATGAGAAAGTCATAAAACAGGAGAAATTGATTTAATCGAAATATAAAAAAATCAAAGCAGACAAGTTTCATAATTCGTAATTTTCATGTAACATAATTCATTTTTAAAATCCTGGAGGAAAAATGCAAATTAATTGCATATAATAATACAATACATCAAATCAAACAAAAAAAGTTCTATAGATGAAATTACATAAAATAGAATAAATTCTTTAGAACAGATTTATATTAATATACATGAAAATTCATTAGAAGACATTTTCATTGCGTATCACAGGTATGCTTCAAAACAATAAAAAGAAACTTGTTTGGCTAACTGAAATATAGATGATTATTCTTTTGTCTATTTATGATCAAAATGGCTAGCGGCTTTAAGTAACAAGATACAGTCTTGCCATTTTGATTATACATTAATTTCAAAGGTGAGAAGAAATGTAGGCTCAAATCATTAAGCATGACTAAATGTTGATATAAAAAATCCTTTCCAAAAAAAAAAAAAAATGCAAAAGACAAAAGCAGAAACAAAAACAACACCCCCTTTCCCTCTTCAAAAAAGTAAAGAAACAAATAAAAATAAAAATCAGCAACAAAACTAAATCCAAAAAAGAAAGAAAAAAAAGCAATGTTGAATTTTCCCTTGCATCACCCTTTCTTGATCCCTGACTTTCAATGAAGACAGGTTTTAACACCATTAACATAAAACTAGCTTATAAATTCTTAGAAAATAAAAATTTGTATGCACATTCTCATCGTGTCCATGATTTACACTAAAATATAAAACAAGAAAACTAGCACCAAAAAAATAATAAAAATAAATAAATAAAATCACAAAATAAGTAAAGTGATGTTTATATATTTCAAAGTCAAATGATCAAAATGAAACAAATTCATCGAAGTCATCATCACCAATACACAATCTATATAAAGAAACAAACAAACAAGTAGATAAAAAATACTAACATTTTTATATTGAAATGTCATAATACTATGGTGTGGATAAACATGACAGCATCAACAACAACAACAAAGAAACAGAAACATAGAACAAATCAGAGTAGACAAAAATTAACAACAATAATAAAAGTACTTACATTACTTACTCGTATTCTATCGACCTCAGTCGGATGTGAGTAACCTCTTTCCTCCAGTTGAGTCTATCCTCCATTGCTGTGGGTAGCAGCTCTCTATGGAGACTGATGTCCTCCAGCTGGTCTATAAAGTTTCGACAGTCTTCCTCTTGATCGTACTCCATGTTTTGGCTCCATCAGAAGAACGTTTCTGATCAGTTCTCCTTTGCTCCTCAAGCAATGACCACTAAATTGTACCCTATTTTGGTGGTTAATTTTGGTATGAGGCCGTAGAGTTTTTGTTGTTGTTGATAATAAAAGTAAACCCCTATAAAACAATGATACAAAACAAACATCCAAAAACAACTCGAAACAAACCACAAATTGTCTATCAAAAATAATAATAATAAATTTTTTTAAATTTAATGAAATCCAGAAGTACAAAATGTCAAACCGTCTCCCCTCTAGTCTACCCATGTCACCATATTAACAAAAGGCAAAATAGTACAACATAATATGTATGTTATAGTATATTATACCTTCTGCATATAAAGATGACAAATATAATATTCAAATCTGAGACTTTGAAACGCATGATAGAACAAGGTTTGGCTTTGTGATAGGAAAATCTTTTTAGATTTCCATAGAATTTCTTTCAACATATTTCATAGGCATAGAACAATTGACAGAATACCATCTTGAAAAAGAGTAGTCGATAGAGTTTGATAAATACATATTTTTTAAAATCAACAGTCATATATTATTCATAAATAATGCATTTGATTTTCTCAACAACAATAATGAAAAGTAGATAACATGCTTCACAATAATTGTCAAATAAAAAACCTAAAACCAAAAACAAACAAACAAACCCAAACCAAATGAGTAAATCATTGAGTAATAGGCATGACAGCTATTTAAAGACAAGATTAAGGTTGCTGTCTGGAGACAGGGTAACCCAGACTCTTTCTAGGAAAGATTATTTGAATGATCAGTCAATCTAAGCTACTCATTGAGGACCAGCCTATTTGAACCAAGCACACTCCTTGGAACAAGCCGTTTTTATCCATTTTCAAAGCACTATTTTTAATAATATGTTCTAATCACTTAAGAGAGCTGAAATTTTGCATAGTTAGTTTTACATAATCATGCAGTTTGATATTCCTTGTTGCTTTTTGTGTTAGCTCTGTATATTGTTTTTTACAATACTTTTAGTGTATGAAGTTATAGTGATAATCATGGCAACCCAAGAAAAGTCGGGCTTGATTTCCGATGTATGTTTCAGCAAGCCTCGGCTACTTGGTTCTCAATGAGTTAACCCAGAGGAGAAAATGCTGTTGTGCGTGAATTTCATGCATACAATGATGGATCATTCTCCCACTATGGCCTTAGGATTATAGAGTGGTAAAAACTTTGACATGTTAAGGGTATAGAGCAGTAAAGTCTTTGACGTATTAAGTTAGGGGAGCACAGAAGACTTGAATATAAAATGTAATCATTGTATATTGTGTGCAAAGTGTTTAAAATTTTCTTGACCACAAAATGCGGGTCAGTGGCTCACTCCAATACTCAATTTGTTCATGTGTAGTACACTTCCATAGCTTTGTGTACATCGGTGTCAGGTGATGACTTCAATGAGTTATTTGTAAATAAATGGACATAGTGCTGCACATAATTAAATGTTATCATATATACACGGTTTTCACATTTTGATGTGTTTGCATTTCATACTTTTAATTTAATAAACTTAAAACTTATACAGTTGATTTTTTAATGCAAATTGCATGAAATGAATGGACTTTGATAGGCTTCCTAGCCTTGAGGCTAATCCTTGTCACAAGAGATTTTTTCAAAACTATTAAGGGCCTATAACATAAGCAGATTGTTGGGACGTCATTAAAGGATGGTACATGTTCCAGATTTGTTTTTGGGTTCGTGAGCATATCCTGATTTGTTGGTACGACTTTGATAGCGTTCATGAGAAAGGTCTTCAGAGTCCAGACTGTCGGCATCTGGGTGGGAAATGGTGTGAACTGTGTGGGCTGGGCTTTCTTTGTTCTCCTGCGGAAATGGAAAAGTCAAACTTATCTATATATTGAAATGAAGGAAATAAAAAAAAAAAAAGGGTGACACAAAACACATCACACAAAATGAGAATGAAATTTGCAATCTATTGGATGCTTGGATTGGCTAGTTGCTTGATTTACTTTATAACTATACTGTCCCTCTTCCTAGCATCATCAGTCAGAATTTTTCACCAAAAATGAAGTAAACAATATTTTCAATCGTGTTATTTAGATTGATCGCACTGGTTGGCAACTGTAATTATAGGAGTAAAAGTCTAAAACCTTTACCGTTGCTCTCATCTGCTTGTCAAGTGCACCAAAGAGGGCTTTCATTCCTTCTCTGTCGTCAGCAGATGTTACTTGAACCAGAGTATATTTTGTCATGCGAGATTCGTTCTGGAAAAACCCTCCCGGAGGCCAGGTCATGTCTCTCTCTGCTGCTACCATGATTGGCTTGACTGTGGGAATGCATTAAAGAAAGGTTTACTTGAAAGAAAATCAGAAGTAAAATAAAAAATAGTAAAAGTAAAAGTCATTCTTATATAGCGCACACATCCACAGTGTAGTCGTGCTCAAGGTGCTTTACAATAACTATTATACTCCCCTGACCAACAGCAATGCAGAACACATAGGAAAAGACGTGTAGCCTGTAAGCCGCAATTACAATTTTTGGGCAAGGAAGCTCTGTCTTAATGGCCAGGTACTCATTCACACCTGAGTCAAGTGAAGTAGATGGGGATGGGACAAAGTGTCTTACCCAAGGACATGCCGCCAATGACCAGTGTTTATCGAGAAAATTTGTATCTAGCGGGATATGATCCCACCAAATCATCCAACCGACTCATGTCGGTGCATGGAGCCACTTAAGTTTCTTGCGTTCGAACTGTGCTAACCACTAGGTCACTTATGCCCCCAAAGTAAAAAGAAGTCACATGTTTCTATCAATTCATATTCATACTCTCACAATGTGATTATTATTATCCTTTGGGGAATAAAGAGTCGAGTGGTTACACAGTTCAAACACAAGAAACTCCAGCAACTTCACTTACCAACACTGGTCAGCTTGGTGACAAGGTGGGATCAAATAAGGCTTGAAGCATATTTTCATGATAATCACTAATCATTGGTAGCGTGTTCTTGGGTAAGACATTTTGACCCATAAACCTTACTCGACTCAGGTGTAAATGAGTACATGACTACAATGTCAGAAAATCTTTGATTTTCTATTTTAAAATAAAATGAGTTGAGCAAAATTACCTTTCCTTCCATTTTCGGCATTAGCAAAGAGAGAGAACTCCATGGCCATCTCATGACTTTCACTGTACAGTTGGGACATTAACATCAGGACAAACTCACACTGATCAATGGCTGCCTGTTTAGCTGTCAACTCGACACAGTTACTGGACGTGTCAAACACAAAGTTTAGATACTGGCGACGTAATCTGAAAAGAATATAAATTCATAAATACATTAAAAAGTAATTGACAAATGATGAATTTATAAATAACAAATTCAAAGAAAAAGAAATATATCAGTATAAATGAAGAAATAAATGGGCAAACATGAAATAAGATAAACAGATAAATATACATATAAATATATAGATAAACTTATAAATAAATACACATATACATTTATGAGCAAATGAATAAATAAACAAATCAATAAATTATCAGATACATAATACGTAAATATAGGAACAAATGAATATGTCATCAGATAAATTAAAAAAGCAAGTAAATACATAAATAAATAGATACAGGAATAAGAGCAATTAGATCGTGTATTACATTCCACGATCCATTTAAATCTTTTAGGAGTATACAAAGTAGAGCGGTCATAGAGGGTTTCTCAGGCAACACAACAACATCAAAAATGACAACTACAATAATACTAATAATACTAATAATAATAACAATAACATTAAGAAGATATAAATAGCAACAAAATTTTATTTCCCAACTTTATCCCTAATGTTCTCAAATTAACATTGTTATCTCTTTGACTTCCCAAGGTTTTTGCATGGTTGGACCCACACATTTATCTGCATTTCTTCCTGCCCTTCTTTCACCATTTATAACTCTCTCACAGTTCATATAATTGCTATGAACACTCTTCCTTCTTGTTAACCAATTCATTACCTACAATTACACATATATATAGTGTAACCTATTCTTACTCTGAAAGGGGCCATGATGGAATTCATGCTAATATCCCAAGACAAAAAATTCTGCTTGGTATCCAAATGTATTGCACTGAGCTGAAAAACTTGGCTTGGGGGAATCAAACAGTAAATATGATTATTCATTAAATCACTACATGACATAACTATTGACTTACTGGTTTATGATAGGATCTACACGATGATGTTCTCGTATCGTATGACTCACATACACCACCCTCTCTCTGGTTTCTGAACTGACCACTTGCACCTCTAGTAAATGAAGATGAATTGGATAATAACGGTTTAAAATAAACTAGAAAATGGCATTAAAATGTTAAAAGGACAATCAGTCACATCCCGCAAAAGCTAATTTTATGCTAGGTCCTTTCAAAGTCAAAATATGACATTTCAAGGAAATTCTATGAATCTTGGTCATGCTAGTATATTTATTACAATAACAACCTTTAAAAACATCTAATTTTGTGTTTTTGTAAGGCAATCTTTCTTCTTGTATTTGTATTGTTGTTTTCCAAATTTTAACTCAATTTTCTCAAAATTGAAATTTGTTACCTAGGTGCACTAAAATTCCCATAATTTTTGAACCAGTGAAGATATGCAGCTCAAATAAAGTGCAAAATGTTCAGAATAGATAGGAATTCAGGATCAAACATTATCTTGATTTTAATTTTTGGCTGGATGTGAAGGGTTTTCCTCTGCACCCCCACATTTATATAATTATTCCGTTTAGTCCCAAATTAATGAAAGAGACCTTTCACAGTTCTCTCACTCATACAAGAGAAAAACTTTAACTATTTGACATCTTCATAGTTCTCAAAGCAGGTTTATCTTGTTCAAAATCTTCCTCCTCCTCAAACTTCTTCTCTTACTCCGCCTCCTTCTCATCATCACCACCACCGTCAACATCATCATCATCACCCCACCATCAACCATCATCCCCACCATCAACAGCTTCCCCTCACCATCAACATCATCATCCCCACCATCATCATCCTTATCGTCATCGCCACCACTTTCCACATCATTATCATCCTCATCACCACCACCATCAACATCATCATCGTCAACCTCATCACCGCCACCATAAACTTCATCATCATCAAACTCATCACCGCCCCCATCAACTTCATCATCATCATCCTCATCAACACCACCATCATCATCCTCATTACCAACACCGACAACATCATCAACCTCATCACCTTGTTGTCCCTGAGACATCTGGTAACTGCCTTGTTCAGCAACAGGACATGGTTCCACTCCTTCCAGTTTGTCTTCATTCAACCATTCTGCTGTCAGACTTTCTGGTAAGGGCTGGGCACGACTGGTCTGTAACAATTCTGCACTGCTATCTGTAAGGTCAAAACAGTATGGTCAGGTTGGGATATATAAAGTAATTCCTTTCTAAAATCCAAATGCCTCATATTTAGTATAAAGTCAGTTTACATGAAACTGTTTGACTGGACACCCTTAGAGGAGCAAAGAGATAGAAATAAAGTAGTCATATTCTTTAAAGCAATTAATGGTCAAATAGATATCCCCCTAAATTAACTAAACAGTAGTAATAGAAAAACTAGGAACTCAGATAGTTAGACATTTCACTTTAATACTTCTGTCTCTAAAAATGATTGCCGTAGACATTCTTTTTTCCCTAGCACTGCTAGGTTGTGGAATAAATTGAATCCAAATATTAGAAGTAGCAAAAGTGCTGATAATCTTAAACATAGGCAACAATATGAAATACTAAGATCTAGATATAATTTGTTTGCTAACACAATACAGTAATATCTGATACTTCAAACGTTTTTGTTTTTATTTTTTGGGGGCATATGGACAGTAATACTCAATCCAGTTGAGTTTTGTCAGTTTATTTGAAGAAGAAGAAGAAGTCCTTAGATCTCATAATCTCAATTTCCTTATTCTACTTGTTTGGGTGAGAAGACCTTTTCTGCATATATACACCATGACTATGGAATGGACTGAGTGAATATGCCTAAACTCCCTCAACCCACCAATCACTAACAACCTTTTTAGAAGCCATCTCTTTCAAGTTGTGTATAATGTGTAATATCAATGCCTGAATTGTTTAAGGGTACCACTTCTACATGTTTCAATTTGTACCTGGCCTAGTTTGTCAACCTGAGCTTTATTAAGGAATAGTACTTTATAACTGAATATTACTTATTGTGTTTATTAGTATTATCATCAGCATTATTATGATTAGTGTTATTATTATTATCATTATCATCATCATCATTATTATTATTATTATTGGGAGCGGATAGCTCAGTTGGTTACGGCCCTGATCTACAAAGCCAAAATGGTGACGAATTCTCGCTCGACATGTCGAGTTCAAATCCCGGTCAGTGCAGGCTTCGTGTTGAAATCCTAGTCCTATCGGAGACAGACTTTAAACTTGGAGGTCCCATGTGGATTTGCGCATGTAAAAGAACCCTCGGTGGTTGAAAATTGATAAGAGCAGGCCGTTCTGGACGCTACCCTGCCAAAATTCAGTTCCTACCATGGTATACTTTAGAGAAACACCCCTACAAACTTCTCCTTCTCAGACGTATTGACATTGTCTCTCCTCTGAGAAATCAGGAAAAGTCAAGATCTGAGGGGAAGGAAGTGTGCTTGGGCAACTACACTTCCTGGCAATACATTGCCCAGGCGCAGCGCAACATGCTGCATTCATGGTCAGATCTGACAGACGGAGGCCTATATTATCCTAATATTATCATTATAATTATTTTTATCATCTCTCTATATATATTATTTGGCGAAGTGTCGTAAAACACAGCCCCTCCAGTCAGAATAGGCATCTAAACCACTGTATGATTTAAGTTGAAACTTTCCATGATCATTCGTGCATGTCCCTAGCATGTTTAGGACCACAATTTAATATTAGAGAACAAATTATTTTGTGCACCTTTTACAGCATTTTTGTTTATGACTCTATTCATGACATGCTGTGTATGAAAGTATAATTATTCTTTGCGACTATGATATCATGATATTGTGGCTGAATGGATAAGGCGATGGACTTTCAAATGAACGTTGTGGGTTTCCTCCCAATTCGGTAGATTTTCTTTCTTTTTATTTTTTTATTTTAAATTATTATAATCTTTCTTTTAAATTTTGGCATAACCACTTCTTATTTTGGCATTGCTATTCTTATGACTGTGGCTCGGTTGCGTTTTGAATCATATTATTCCTCCGGTGGTGTATTTAAAAAATGTTTTTTATTGTTCGTTTATAAGTTCTTAGTTTGAATAATCATCTTTCTCTATCAGATCGCAGTAGCTAAGTAGGAATAATCTTTTTAACATTTTCCCCGCCTATTCATCATACTACTCTTTTCTCCCTTCCTTATTTACAATAGTTAGATTTACATTTCTATTATCAAGTTCAAATTCGTCCGTGCAACGGGAGCTCAGCTTGTTATTACTATTATCATTATTGTTGTTGTTGTTGTAGTTATTGTTGTTGTTTATTATTCATGGCAAATAAATTCTAAGATATTAAGGCGATAATTACCTTTCGATGAAAGTATAATGGACGGATAAACCCCACCATGACTGATGGTGAATCTACAATGGAAAAAGACATCATTGTTGTGACAGAAGTATACAACTCCCTTTTGGGCAACTCTGTCAGCCTCAGCAAAGACAAATCCACAATGGAGGGTGTCTCCCTTTTGGAATGTTCGTGGATTCTTTAAACGCCATTTATCTGGTCAACAAAAAAACATAATAGTAAACAAAAATGAAACACTAACGATGATCATATAGTGTGAGACATGGGCCACCCTAGATTTTAGAGGATTACAGAGTTCCCACAAGACAGCCAGAAAAAAATTTAAGACCTTTTTAGACCCTTTCAAGACCTTTTCCTGGTCCCCAACTCATCGCAATGTGCACGCAGCGGAACAAATAATGCATCTAAAAAAAAACCCAATTGACTGACAGTTGGAACAAAAAATACTTTGAAGCAATTACCCGGCAAATGTAATAATGTAAAAAAGAAAACCACGATGTTGAACTTAGATGATACCTCATTGAAGAAAACTCAATACGGCAACCAAACAAAGATGCACTTCGTACTTAAATTAATTTGTTGATTTTGACAGCCATTTCCGGTACTTCAGGAAAAATGTTTTCTTGTGACTGTTCCTTGGTTTTTCCAAACCCAAATCATGAAATCTTAAAATTCCTGACCCTTTCCCAACCTTGAATTTTGAAAATAAAATTCCTGACCTTTTCCCGACCTTGAATTTTGAAAATAAAATTCCTGACCTTTTCCTAATTTTAACACTTTGTGGGAACCCTGGGATTAAATGTGTGGGTGCATGGGACAAATCTTCACATCCAACCCAAAGTGAAAATTTAGATGATGATTGAATATCAATCCCCCATATATTTTTTTGGACTATTTTGCACTTTGAGCTTAATATCTTCTATGGTTCAAAAATTATGGGAATTTTAGCGTGCCGTTGTAACAAATTTCTATTTTGGGAAAATTGAGTTCAAAGTTGGAAAACAACAATACAAGGAGATAGATTGCCTTACAAAAATACAAAATTAACCTTCTTAAAGGTTGTTATTTTAATAAATCTACTAACAAGATTAAGATCGATAATTGGACTATCAGACTTTGTTAAAACCAAAAGTTTCCTTGAACTTTCCTATTTTGACTTTTAAAGGGCCTAGCATAAAATAAGCTTTTGCGAGATGTGACTGGTTTTCCTGTGCGCCTACACAAATATTAATGGGGAACCTCATTATTAGTGAGATAGGTTGTCAGCCTGAAATGGAAACCTAAAATCTGATTGAAACAAATGAGAAGCCAAAATCTTGGTGAGACAAATTAATGAGGAACCTAAATCTAAACATGTATGAGACAAATGGGATGCTAAATCTTAGTAAGACAATGGGGAACCTAGATTTAGTGAGACAAATGGGAAAATAATTTGAATATCATGTGAGACAAAAAGGATGCCCAAATCTTAGTGTAATGAATGGCTGGCCAAAATGTTAATTTGCAAGCTAGTTCCAGGAAGAATAGAACTTAGTGGGACAAAAAAAGATTCTTTGATTATATCATACACATAATGAATCTGTCTTTCAGCATCTGTCCATTAAGTGATTTTAGTAAGCAATCACACATGAATATTCATTAAAATTTTAACAAAAATGTTTAGAAAATATATTTAAAAAAAAAACCAACGAAAAGATTACTCCTTACAGTTTTGAATTATGAGTTCGCCTTTGGACGGCAAAAAGGAGACTTCCCCAGCTTCAGAACCAACCATGTGATTGACGTCTGTTGTGGCTTTGCTTAGGCCAATACCAGGAAGAGACTGACCACCCAGTAACTTGATGCCAAAGTAAGAGGTTCCTGAAGGAAAAACAATAAAAAAGGGCTATATTTCGTTGTACCATGTTAAATAGTACTATGTATGGGCTATCTCTCGTTTTAACATGTTAAATAGTACTATGTATGGGCTATATCTTGTTGTACCATGTTAAATAGTATTATGTATGGGCTATCTCTCGTTTTACCATTCTCTCGTTGTACCATGTTAAATAGTACTATGTATGGGCTATCTCTCGTTGTACCATGTTAAATAGTATTATGTATGGGCTATTGTCCAGTTTGCCTGATGTCTTTTATGATGCAATTTGATGAGTACGATGTGTCTAGAGGTAGATATTTAGGCTGGTGAATGGAGATTGAAAGTAAGTAAGTAATAGTTATTCATAAGGCGCATATTCCGAAGACCCAGAATTCAATTCCTGTCACGCTATGGGTGGATGTTGAGTCCTCGGGTACAGTCCTGGATATGCCTTTTTTCGTCAGGTGCGAAATAAGAGTAACTGGCTCGGCGAAGTAAGATCTCCACAGTATGTCAGTGGAAGCACTTTTTATTGGTGTGCACTTCTATAATATTCTTCAAGGGTATAAAGGAGATGGATGGAAGGTGGGAGAGATGGGAGGGGGGTGAGGAACAAGGAGGGTCAAGTATATCTGCCTAGAAAACTTTGTAAAGCACATTGAGCGCATATAATTTGACTGGGCTTGTCAAAAATGCCATATATAAGTTATATTTCATTTCAGTATTACAATGTATTTTATTAATGTTATTATCATGGTACATGACCTGCCCTCTGGTGTTGTTTATAAAATTATGAAGAAGAATTATTTTTACTTTTAACATATCTTAAATGTATAGAAAGTATACACTGATGAAGCATATTTCAATATTTTAACATTTTGTGTACTTGCAGTGCAAGATATCATCACTGTCATTCTATAAAAATATAACTACATATTTTCAGATTTTATTTTTGTTGCACCAAATAAACGTTTACTGAAATTTGCTTATCTCGTTGTAATGATCAAATTGGATGACAGTACATAAGTGACAAAAGTTCAAATAAGGAAAGCACTTGTGATTTGGAGGCCATGGAGAAAAGAAATCATCAATAAATTAGGAGGCTAGAAGAGTATCAGCCAAGGGCTAAAATGGCCAACTGTAGGCCATGAAACCCAAAAAGAGGACCAACTGAGGGCTATGAAACCCAAAAAGGGGACTAACTGTGGGCTATGAAACCCAAAAAGAGGACCAACTGAGGGCTATGAAACCCAAAAAGAGGACCAACTGTGGGCTCTGTGGCAACAAGTCATGATAAAAAAAACTAGCCTCAAAGTTCTTAGTCATGATGAAAGAATGCTTGTGTGCAAACATTACATCTGGATGTAAGTCTGATGTAAATTGGTATAAAATAAATACAAAGGGGCATAATCAAGAAATAGCCTTCATGCCATGTGTAAATCTTCTACTTTTTTGTCGCTCAGAAAGTTGGTGATCTTGTTCAAATACCAGGCAGGGTCTAATGCATATCACTTCAATGTTCACACTGCACACTTGCCAGACATTTATTTATCAATACTCTTAAATATAGGAAATGGTTGTTTAAAAGGGGGCAGATTTGGAGAAAGGGCAAAAGAATCGAGATTAAGATGGTTTGGGCATGTCCAGAGGAGGGAGGAAGAGTACATCAGCAAAATAATGTTAAGGATGGAAATACCAGGTAGGAGGAGAAGAGGAAGACCAAAGAGAAGGTTTAAGGACCGAATAAAGGAAGATATGGTGTCAACTGAATTATGAGAGAGGAATGCGTTGAACCGGACAAATTGAAGAAAGTTGATCAGCTGTGACGACCCCTAATGGGAAAAGTCGAAAGAAGAAGAAGAAGAAGAAGTTGTTTAAAAGATAAGCTAGAGTCAAAATTTGACAATGCAATAAATAAAGGTTCACCTGTCAACATGGGTTGCCTACATTGAGCACAAGCGGCAATAGAATAACTATCTTTGGATCGTAGAGTCAACTTGTTTTTATCTCCCTTTATACCCTGTCCTAGAATCCAAGTCTCTGCATCTCCCTGTAAAGACAAATCAAGAATTATATGAACCGGTTTGGATTTTTGGTTTGGAAAAAATAATTGTTTCTCTATATCTAAACTTTTGGGAGAAAGGGGGACTGAGAGAAAAAGAGACATAGAAAAGGAAAAAGAGAGGGGTGGAGGGAGAGAGAGTGAGAGAGAGATAGAAAGATAGATAGATAGATAGAGAGAGAGAGAGAGTGAGAGAGAGAGAGAGAGAGAGAGAGGGAGAGAGAGAGAGAGAGAGAGAGAGAGAGAGAGAGAGAGAGAGAGAGAGAG
>JASKDV010224882.1:5751-18632 GCA_032466395.1 Aegires albopunctatus | reverse complement strand
GTGTAACTACTATAACTACTATAACTAGTGTAACTAGTGTAACTACCATAAGTACTATAACTAGTCTAACTACTATAACTAGTGTAACTAGTGTAACTACCATAACTACTATAACTAGTGTAACTACTATAACTAGTATAACTAGTGTAACTACTATAACTAGCCAATTCTAATTCAAGGGAGATGACTCATTTCCATCGGATTTTGTGGCAAAGTTCAGGGTCAAATAAAGGTGAAAATAATGGTGACTGTCATTTATCAATAATCAATTTACTGGTACTCTTTTGATAACGTGTCCGAAAAAGAAAAATTGAAAAGACTGACAAGAAGGAAAGATATGCTCATTAATCCTGCCTGAGTTCACCACGGCAGTTTGGTAAAAAGAAATTCAATGGGATATGAAGATCTCCTCTAAATCAGTAAAATATCATCATCTGAAGCAGCCAGGTGACCAGGCTTTTTTATATTTTTTAATTATTTCCATTGGTTCAAGAGTTATGAATTCCTTAGTTCAATTTTATTTTATTTTTTTTAAATTGTAATCAATCACGCAAATCAAAGAGTTAGAATTGAATAAGAGATCTGCCATTTTCCATGAAATCAAGTCAAACTATCACTTCCATCACTATCATTGCATAAATCATTGCATTATTATGTGTACCACTTGGCCATCCATACGATGTCATTCGATTTTAACAACTGATAATGATACTGTACCGCTGTACATAATTGAGGTCAGAGTATGATCACATCTTGCTAGTCTAGTGATAATAATTCTTGATAATTATTAATACTACCAGTTCTTAAGTGGGGCATGAGAGGCTTCCAGAGGCCAGTGCGTCATTGTCAGTGTACTTGGTAACAACTTATGTCCTAACAGTAATAACACATGTGTAGTAGTTGAGTAGTTGCTGCATAGTGCCAGTGCTCGACCCAGTTACTTTTTTAGGATAATCAGATAATATTATCAATAATACATGGTAGATCTACATGTATTCACAATCCACATGTCACAACAACAAAAAAGGATCGGTAAGAAAATGGTCCAAAACAGAACCAGATGGAAATCCACGAAGCTCCTCAAGAAATGACAGGATCAGTCAAATCTCGTGTACTTCATTCCCTTTCAATACTACGAACATAATTCAAGATATCCACTGTAAATTGTAAACTATAGTAATTAATGTTATATTGTGATTGTAATACTACTACTACATTATAGTAGCCTTTGGCTTTACCGCCAATTACCGGACAGACTCATTAGATTTTAACTACCGGTGCAACTTCTTAAAACAGATATGACATGACCAATATTCTTCTATTTCTATATTCTATGCGTATGCTTTTGCCTCCCCCCCCCCCCAAAAAAAAAAAATAGCAGAATGCCTCCCCATCCTATATATGATTCCTGATCCCTTCTGTTATTGATAATGATATCATAATGGTAATAATTAATAACTGTGTTGTGTAGTATCGGCCATCCCCGAATTTGGTCAAAATTGGTGGCCTGTGATACTTGAAACGTAGGGATCTTAAGAAATGAATACTGTACAATGTAGATCTATGTCCAGGTTCAAATGCCATTAGAATTAGATGTATGTAAGAATAGAAGTACATAGTAGTAGGCTTACATGTAAAGAAATGAATACTGTACAATGTAGATCTAAATCCAGGTTCAAATGCCATTAGAATTAGATGTATGTAAGAATAGAAGTACATAGTAGTAGGCTTACATGTAAAAACAAACATGTGTACTAATACAATATCAGTACCGTAGCCAAGAAATAATAATAATAATAATGTTAATAATAAGCCTTCCACTTCCAGTCGGGTAAAGACAGCTGCATATCATTATCATATTTTATCATTATCAATTCTTATCCTTAGAAGTTCGACACCAACGTGCAAGCAGGATGTACTTCAGTAGCCTTGTGGTTAACAGCAACACAGTTCAAACGCGAGTAACTCCAACAGTTCCACTCCACTCACCACCACCAGTCGGCTGGGTGGCTTGATCGAATCGTTTCCCACTAAACGCAAAATTTTCTCGATAACTTCTGGTCGTTGGCGGTGTGTCTTTAGGTAAGACGATTTGTCCAGTCTACCTCACTCGACTCAGGCGTGAACGATTTACCTGGCCGTTTAGTCAGCAATGTCCGTGTCCGAAGATTGTACTTGCACCGAACAGGCTACCACTTCTAACTACTACTATCAGTATTGTCCTAAGTGTTGTGTGTTGCTATAAACCAGGGGAAGTGACTGAGTCAATGTAAAGCGCTCAGACCCAGAGGCTAAGGTCCCTTGATAAGTGCACTTATAAACTTAACTTTAAGTATGCACAGCAGTGTTAGAAATCTACTCTGCTCTTAAAATTGTGTAGGCCTACCTATGACTATAACTATAACCACTCTTCCAAGGATTTTAAGTCTAAGCAAGTAATGAATTTGAGCGAAATTCACATACATAATGCAAATGAAAAGGCCTGATTAACTTAAGTGATTATGACGAAACTTAAAATTGTGTACCTAAAACCACTCTTCCAAGGATTTTAAGTCTAAGCAAGCAATGAATTTGAACGAAATTCACATCCATTATGCAAATGAAAAGGCCTGATTAAGTTAAATTAATAAGTGATTAAGACGAAACTTAAAATTGTGTAGCTAAAAACAACTCTTCCAAGGATTTTAAGTCTAAGAAAACAATGAATTTGAACGAAATTCACATAGGGCCTACATAATGCGAATGCACAGGCCTGATAATCAACTTTGCTTTTGACTTGGTGTTTGGATTGTATGGACGCCATTGAATTCTTCATTCTTCTGGTTCAAACACATATCTGTATAGTGTTGGTTCTTGTCTGATGATGTCCATATGATGGTACTTGATACATCGTATTTTCTAAGACTACCATTACATTTATTTAATTATAATTACAACTTTTCTTACTGCTGTCAACTTCTAATGTGTTTTGAGAAAATTACTGATGATAATGGTAGTTGGTAGACTGGCTTTCAAAATAAACCAACAAAGTTTTCAAATAGCAAGGTCATATTTAAACTAAAGTATAATGCTGTAAATACAAGTATCATAATACAAAGATATATGTTCTATGAATCTATGTCATAAGTGTAAGTACAAACAGATTTTATGTTTACTTTCATCCATACAAGAAATCATAACACAAAAATTTAACATTTTTTGTTCTTTTTCATTTATTTGTAAGCATAGCACATCATTTGCATCAAAAAAATTCTAGAGATATAATTATGATAAAAATATGTGAATGATATCTAATAACTTATTTTTCTCTATCATCATTTATAGATTACAGTGGAAATAAAAGAATCTTTACATTTAGGTCAGGCATTACGTAATCATATTCATAATGAACGTAATCATATTCATAATTAACGTAATCATATTCATAATGAACATAATCATAATGAGCGTAATCATATTCATAATGAACGTAATCATATTCATATGGAACGTAATCATATTCATAATGAACGTAATCATATTCATAATGAACGACACATTCATTACAATTACATTTTCATATTATCAAATTATGTAAAGCATCATTATTACAAACTTCTTATAAATAATAAATTGCATTAAAATTAATACATGTATTATTAAGATTTAGGTGCTTGATTTATTTTTAAAAATGTTTTACTTTTTTATAAATTCTACAAATTATTAGATCATCATATAGCTTTTCCTTATCTTCAATTAAATCAAAAATGGAAACGCTATGAATGGTGGTACTCTCAAGATTAAATTAAGCTTGCATTATAGGTCACTATTGGGTAATTTTACAAGGCAAATATAAATAAGACATTATCGTTAAACAAAGATAAAATTCTCAACAATAAAAGGCATGACAAACTAAAAATGATTTTCTGTTGTAAAACCTTTTTTAAAAAAAACAAGACTACAGGGAAAACGTGAGAATGAGATCTTGATCTAAAAATATATGAAATTGTAAACAAAACTACCGGTAAACCATTTTAATTGAGAAACATCCCTAGGATGGGAAGCAAGCAAAATGTGTCCATTTATGAATTGACTGACATCGACCTCATTCAAAGAATAGTTCCAGCAGTTGATGTTAAATGTTAAAATATTTTCTTATTTTTATAATGACGGTCTTTAACAATTCAACAGTCTAACAACATAGTAAATGTTGATTCAACATTTTTATATGTGGATTTTCCAACAAAAATGTACTTATTGCTAAATCAAACTGCTGTAATTAACCACATACTGCATGATTCAATTTTTAATTATCAAAGAATTGCATATACACATTAAACAGGATCTTCATCAAACTTTATCGGTCTATTGTATAAAAAAGGGTAACAATTTGCAAAGTTTGTATCAGCATAAATATATAGATATTATCATGATAGTTATGTACATTAAATATGTAGTTGCATATTATCAATGATTCTCAAAGTTATGCGCTGGTGAAGAAACATCAATCTCTGCCATCCAGCTACAATTTGTCATTGAATTTTGAGCCATCATCTCTATGTAACCAGGAAGTGAGCAGATCCTTTTCTTCCTCCTCCACCATACAGGATGTAATTCTTGCTTGATGCGGAACACACTTGAGACAGTCCCTAGATAAAAAAAAAATTTTAAAGGTAAAAGTAAAAAGGATAATGTTAATATAACAATAACGCACACACATGCTTTCAATGAATAGTTATTAGAAAACGATAAATATATATAATATTAATATGAAGACTTTTTCTGAGCTGAAGCATAATAATCAAACTGACATTATAATTAATTAAAATTCAATGGGCAGCTCATAGAGAAAAGACGTACGGAATCCTCAATTTTAATAATAAAAAAATCATTTATATAGCACTCAATCTACAAAAAAAAGTGCAGGTCTGAGTGCTCTACAATATTAACTTCAATCCAAAAAATAAAAGTTAAATTATATGGTATCCTCCTATCCCTGTAAAATTGAATCATTTGTAGGCCTACATTGCATAAAAATATATTTAATAAAAAACATCTACTGAACTCTGATTGTATATGTAAAATTCACTCATTAATATAGTTACGTAAAAATAGAAGATACATACATAATAATATGACTATAAAAATTATAAACCTAGACAATACATGAATGTGTAAAATTCAAAGTGATCAATCACTATCCTGATCAAATTTAAAAAAAGAAAAGAAAAAAAAAAAGAAAGAAAAAATCATCACGGTAATTAAACTTACCACTTGGTTCGTCTGTCTCTCTTAAATCAAACACTAGTCCTCCACAGATATCATGGTCGTCAAGTAGCAGATCCAGTCCCTGCAAGGCAGATGTCCACTGGAAAACAATCCCTGCTACCGTACACACATGCTTCAGTCATCACATTACACTCTCCCGAAGGTGATACAAGTTTCACTTTGCACTTTTCTCCCTCATTGGCTTTTCAAGCGATAGATTGTCAAGTTCTTTAATAACTTAATGCCATCCTTCGTGTCCCTTCACCAGAACTATCACTCAACGCGAGCAAATCACCACCCAATGTAGCTCTTGATCGTGGCTCTGTAAAGAACTCAAAGAAAAAACCCAAACCCAAAACAAACATCCAACCTAACACTAACACATTTACACAGAAATTCATCATTGCATTGATCAAAATATGCATCTTTAGAATACAATAATTTTGAATCTATTTAAATTAAAGGTTTGCCCAAACAAATAAATGAAACATCAGTTAGCAGTATGAGTACATTATGATATGCAATGTGACAAATCATGACAACATCATTCAAATTAAAGGCAAAGTATAAAAATTGATATTGAAAAAAGAAATGAAAAATATTGATGAAATTGACATAATGTATTTTGATTCTTCAAAGACTAAAAAAAGTAATTTGGATAAATAAAACAAAAATATTTGACATGAAAATGGTGCTGTTGCAGTAAATGCTTTCCTCTCCATTAGATGTAACTATGTTCCTCAACAAAAATGCCCACTGCAAATCAATATTTCCATTCACAAGTTGGATCTTTCCACGTCTCATAAAAAAAGCTGTTCACATTGTATCTTGCATATCTGGTTCCAAATTAACAATAAGCATCCATCTGTGGAAGAGAACAGTAGAAGACAAACATACCTCTTCCTATTCTAGCTGGCTAATTTTCCTGTCCCACCTTTCATGATACCAAGAGTCTCTCAAAACAAGCTGTATCCTTGGACCATAAAACATACATGAACAATATTTCCATCCAGCTTTCATTCATATGCAGGCCTGTCAAGAAGTTGTCCAACGGTAACTGATGCCATCCCATAACCCCAGCTGCATCCAAAACACATCTTGCACTTGTCTAGCAAAACCGCAATCAAAATATAATTCAGCTCATACACTGACTTGTCCATCTTTAAACACGTCATCAGAGTCATGATCATGATCCCATCTTGGCTGTGATGAAGCATTTGTATTGTGTATTGGTCATCAAGTTTAACTTGTGAAAATCTCCCTGAAATTCCATCCAAGAACATACCTTAACACATAGCCTATTATTAATATTAGCATTATTAAAATCTAGAGATTTAAATTGACTTTTAAGTGACAAAATTAATTGATTAAATTAATTACTAAAGCATTCAAAATCCAAAAAAGTAATGGACAGTTTAAAAAAATAATTTCTTTAAAAGTTCACAACATAAAACGTCATGGTAACCACTCACATTATGAAATCATCTAGCTCTTTAAAAGCATTGCTGTTCTTTGTCCACCAGGTTCTAGTCAGCAGTCAACTGTGAGGCAAAATAGGCAAAGCCTCACAAGCATAAATAGGAGAAATATTTCACCATGCCGCCATGCTTCTTTCTGTACATCAGATATGATGAGGATCTTTTTCTATAGCCACGATGATCTTTTTCCATAGACACAATGATCTGTACAGATCCAAGCAGATCTAAAAATCACTCTCTCCATCCATTGTCTCATTGAAGCTGTTCTTGACATGTAGCTGATCAAGAAGAAATTTGTAAGTACTTGCAAAAGAAACTGTTACAGAACAATCATCTCAGCTCTGAAGAAGAGACAAAAGGAGAACACCGACATACCTCTCGTATCTCAATTCCTTGCTGATAAACCACTTGTCCAATCTCTTCAACATATCAAAGATCCCACCAACTAGGATAACAAAAATCTGCACACAATCCCTGTACTTGTATCAACCAAACTTGAACAGCTTACACAGAACATTGGTAAACTCCCTCATTGCCTTGTTCCTCTTTTGTGATGATCAGAATTGCAGGAGGTAAGCACTTGCATAAGTTATCAGACTTTTCTTATTTGCAATTCCTTGAGGTCGCACCTGAAAATAGCTTAAACCAAATCTAAAAAACTACCCTATCCCAAAATTCCTCGCAAATTATTCACCTTAAATAAATCAAATAATGTTCATCTTTCATGACAACAAAATATCAAGCAATTATAAAAATTAGGACATAAATCAAATATTTCCATCCTATCTATGTAAAGCAACATTTTTCATAACTTCCAGGTAAACCTGAGTCATAAAACCATTCAAGAGTACTTGATTGATGGCAAAAATGGAAAAAAAGCAATAAAAAATGAGACATTAAATATATCCATCAAATGTACTTTTGTGAAATAATGTTTAAATCATTATAATATATAAAAATACATATAGTATGACAAAAATACAGTACCCGTATTCATGACACCAATGACAATAAAACATAGTAACTCACATAATGAAACCATCCAAACTCAGCATCCTGAAAATGTTCTCTTTAAAGGTCAGCCAGTAGCCAGTCTACAATGAGAGCCAAAGTTACGAAGACATAAGCCCACAGAAGAAGACTATTCATCATGGCAGCATGAATCATTGTTGACATCAGATGACACAATCCTTCTCTACATCCACTTTGTACATGTACCACAAAAGAAGTGTCCATTCCAAGGCATGCAATTGTATAAGCTCATACACACCCAAGCACGTGCTGCATAGATCTATCCTTTTCTCAATCGGATGAGTAGAAGTCTTGTATCAAAACACAGTTCATCGTTTTTACCAAATACTCAACATTCATCTCTGTGGAAGAGAAAGGTAGAACACAAACATACCTTTTCCAATTCTAGCTGTGAAATTTTCCTGCTTTCTTCCTGCCATGATGCCAATAGTCGATCAAACTAGTAGAGTCCTTGGTCAGCAGAAATCCATCAATGATATTTGCATTCAGCTTCTAAATGGATCAAAGCAGCCGTCCTATCCTTTGAAATCATATTTCTCTCTTTAACATACATAGAGGCATCTTTAAACTTGTCCAGATAAGCATCATTTAGATTACTCATTGGCATGTCCAGAACAGAAATACAATCTTGATCATATCATGAGGCACTGGTTAGAGTCATCTCCCCTTCTTCTACAAAATGTTTCTGAAAGAAATTCATGTACCATCCAAAAACATATCGAAATGTACTTGCACAGCTAATTTATCATTAATTTTTAAAAACTACAAAAAATTACATAAAATAGTTGAGTCACATAAGTATTTAAGACTAAAATCCATGACCCCAAATGATGGAAGATTTCCTTAAAGGTCTAACATCAACAAAGTACTTGTTATCCACTTACGAAGTGAACACATCCAGATAATCTCCTTGACAATGTTTCCCTTCTCCAAACTGTCCACATGATCAGCCAGTAGATTGTAAAAGTAAAAAGAGCCAAAACAGAGGAGACACCCACACACCTTTCAGCAGACTCTTCCTTCCTCCAAATCTGGTTGACTTGTATTCTTACTTGAAATCCACCTGGTTCAAACAAACGTCTTCTGATTAACCTCCAAATCAGTGCCTCCATCTCTACATGATATGTCCTAACATAGCTGATGAAATAACTGCTCTCGTGCTGTTAGAGTGGTAATGTAGCACAGGATGTATTTGGTAAGGAATTTCTGGGGAAGAGACAAACGTAGAACACCAACACACCTCTCACCATTTGTCTTCTCATAAACCTTGTACCAGTTGTCTTTATCTTTCCATCAACCTTGTACCAAATGCCTTCAATACCATCAGAAATCAAAACACATCCATCATCTATTCATTACCAAAACAATTTTGAAACACAATCCAAAACAGCATTTATCCACTGATTTACATATTCATCTCCAGAAGTGTCAATCCCATCATAGGAATATTGATATTGATGATCATAAATTTATAGTATTGATGCATTTACCAAAGTCATTTCTCTTCTGAAATATTTTGAAGATGAAGACTACCTGAAAATATCTCAAAATATATCCAAAAACATACCCTACCAGGACCAATACGATTATAATTATAATTCTATATAACTCATTGGCATTGATCATTAATACAATATATGAGACATATCATCAAGCAATAAAAACAAAGATTTACTAAATCCCCATCATGTAAAATGACTAATAACATGAAAATGAGTCAATATTCAGAATAAGAAATCCATGACACATAACCATAGCAACTCATAAACAAACAATTCAGATCATCTTTACGACAAGCCTCACGTTCTACTATCTTCTTCATGAGGTCAGTTAGCAGTCTAAAAAAGAGAATCAAAACAAACAAAAATACATACTCACACAGGAAAAGACCTGTTCCTTTTTTTTTTCTTGACATCAAATCACAATAGCCAAAGTTAGATTTGCCACATCTCATAATACCCTGCACATCTTTCCACCTCCATTACACAAGTCAGCCAGAAGTCAACAAAAATAGTCAAACCCACAGGAGACAAAGACCTTTCAAATTTTGAGAATGCTCCTTCCTCTGCATCAAATGACACATTCTCTCTCTTCACAGATATGTCCATTTCATGTCCTACAAATCACCATCATCACACGCAAATCCTTGCCATTTTTCTCTCCTCATTTCTCTTGTCTCAAGTTACTTGATTATGTGCCTGAAAATAGCTCAATGCATCCAAAAGCATATCCTAACCAATATTTGATGTAAGTCATTGATATTAACTTCAATAATTAACGGTTAAATTTGATTTTATGACACAACATCAAGAGGAAAAAATGCAGAATAACACACCATAAGATAAATCTATTGTGATATATAATATTTTATATAACATGAGATATTTGAGTCCATGAAGTTTTGAAGCAGAAAACATTGTGACTCACAAAACGAAGCAATCCAGTTCAGCTACATGACAATGACAATGTTCTAGTTCCACACATTTTTCCACAAGGTTTGCCATCAGTCTACCACACAGAAGACACACTTCCCTTGTAACTACTCTGAAACACAGAAAAAAATTGCCATTCCTTGTCCTGCAAATCACAATTTCCACATGGATGGCATCACCACTCTTTGTTCATTTGTTCTTGTCTAAAGTTTGTTCCTGAAAATAGCCCCATGCACATCCAAAGACATATTCTACCAAAAACTTCTGCATAAATCATTCAACATAAATTGTAGTTAAGGCCATGACACAATATCAAAGCAAGTAAACTGAAAAAATATATTTAAAAATCATGAAATTGAAAATATTCACCCTATCAATCGTATTAAATAACAATCAAATTTACATTAAAAGAAAAAGTTTCTACAAAATCCATGACAATAAAACAATGACTCACAGAATGAAACCATCCGATTATCTTCACAACAATGTTCCTGTTCTACCCAGGTTCCAAATATCAACCAGCAGCCCACAGGAGTCAATAGAAACACTCAAGAATTTTCAATATGTCGGCATACTTCTTTCTTGACATCAAACGACACGCACTATTTCTCCATTGCCACTTTGCACCGTAGAAGAAAACGTCCATTCCTTGTTTTGCAACAATAATATCCAGTCCCACACTTGTCACATCTTAGTAATCACTCTGGACTCCTTTGTATGAAATTCCATGACTTTGTCCCTAAAGATAGAACAACACACAACCAAAAACATGCTTCTCTACATCAGATGACACACATTCTTTATTCATAGCCACGGTGTTCCACTTGAACACCTGTTGCATCTTTCAAAGTCTCTTGAAAAAGCTGTTGTCTTCACAGGGTTGTCATATTCAAATGAAGAGCATTCATCTTACACACTAAGGAAGAAACAATAGAACACCATACCTCCCATTGTTCACAGCTGGCCATGACCTTTCTTGTCATCATTCCAGGATGCCCACAGAGTGGTATCAGAGAAATATGCACTATCATCAAAAGAGCCTTCCAACAGCAACTTGTAACATCATTCACCTCACTTATTATTGTCCAGTTTCAAATGTCAATCTCTCACCATATTGATAGCACTGAATACTGATGACCATGAACTTGCTTCTATCGGGTACTTGCAAATATCAACTCTCTTTCTTCTTGACTCTGAAAAACGCTCAAAATACATCATAAAAAAACATCCCACCCCAATAAATTCAGATTTTAAAGCTTAAGAACAAAGCATCATAAAAATGTTAAAAATCCGCTGAAACTACTTACAAATAATAATAAAAATAAAAATTCACACAATGAAACCGTCCAGCTAATCACCATAATAACAATCTTGTTCTCCAAACATTTCCGAAGGTAAGTCAGTACTTAATAAACAGTCAAAACAACAACAGACCCACGAAGAAGATCTTTCCCCACGACAACATGCTCTTTCCGTGGCATCAGATGACAAACTCTTTCTTCATGATCCACAGCTTAACACCAGTACTCCTCAAAGAAATGTTCATTGGCTTGTTTAGTTGTCAAACAACATGAGAACAGAATTACAATCATGATCATGCCCTGGCCTCTGAAGCACTTGTCATGGTCATCTCTCTTCTCAAGTAATCGTGTCACTGAAAGTATTTTAAATTCCATCCAGCAACAAACACAAATATACCTCCATGTCTAAAATCAAGGATAATTATTATTTGTAAATATAAAAAGATATCCCAAGAAAACATAACATAACAATTTTAAAAATAATCGATCAAGGCAAGCATGTAAAAGCTAGGAAGCTATGAGAAGAAAATCAAATATAACAAATGTAGCAACTCACAAAATGAAAACATCCAGATCATCTCAATGACAATATTCCAGTTCTCCAAACTTGTTCAAAATGTCAGCCAGTAGTCTACAAAGAGAGTCAAAAGAGCCAAGACACACACACACACAAGAAGACCTTTCAACATGGCAGCATGCTCCTTCGTTGACATCAGATGACACACATTCTTCTTCCTTCGCCACTATGTACCACAGACTATGTCCTTTTCAATGTCCTCCAAATCACAACGTCCGAAGACCCACATGCAGTATTTTTTCATTCCTCATTATCTAGCACAAATCCCATCACACAGTTGAGCATCCCATGGGTAGTTTTAACTTACAACATTCAAACTCTGTGGAAGAGAAAAGAAGAACACAAACATACCTCTCCTTGCTCTAGCATTCACAATTTTTCTGTTCTTTTCCTTCCAAGATGCCAAAGATCACTCAAAAAAAGCTGTGTCCTCAACCATGAGAATTCCACACAAAACATTTGCATCCAACTTCCATTTACATCGAGTACAAAGTAGTCGTCCATCACCATCAACCAGGTGGAACTTGGTCCAGCAAAACCATGATCAGAACATCAACCAGCTCACTCATTGGCTTGTCCAGTTTTCAGACGACATGAGAACAGAATCACAATCATGATCATGCCTTAACCTCTGAAGAAACTCTTATGGTCATCCTCTCTTCTCAAGTAACCATGTCCCTGAAAGTAGTTCAAATTCCATCCACAACAACACAGATATACATGCCTACAATCAAGGATACTGACCATTTATAGATTTAAAAAAGATATCTCAAGAAAACATACACACAATCAATATAGTCAAGAAAGCTATGAG
>JASKDV010224771.1:0-18634 GCA_032466395.1 Aegires albopunctatus | reverse complement strand
TGAGGGGACAAAACAGCCTGATAGACAGAAGATAGAGGACAGATGGGAGAAGAAGCTCCCGTTCCCTGGTCGCCTCTGACGACCCGCACATGGAGAAGCGTTGGCCCTATTCTTAACCCCCGAGGAAGGGAGGGAGGGAGAGAGAGAGTACATACATACATTTTCTCTACAATTGTAAAATACCAAGGTTTAAAGATTGAAAATGATAAGGAATACAACCCTAATAGAAATTGATTACAGTATGAGGAAATTTATTGTCAACATACACCAATGGAAGGAGAATACAGAACTTTAAAAATAAAATAACCAAAGCATATGTAATGAAAAACAAAAAAGCACAAGGTCACGCATCCTTGATTTCCTTTCTTAGAAAACAACTAAAGAAAAATGACTCACAAATAACAGTAATAATAACATCTAAAGGCATCTCATCTCTTGATCTCATTGCATTCACTTCAATGCAGTTTCACACATTTCCTTTATAGACACATATAAATATATATACATGATTTATGATACAACATTGACTAATATGTTTCTTTCAAATGACCTCTCCCTTAACTCATTCAATCCCAAGGCCGAGTATATTTGACATCAGCGAACATAGCATACAGCTCAAAGGCCGAGAAAACTTGTCTTATGTATGAACTGCATTTTACGACTCAAAAGCGGCAGTTTCTGAACACCTAATGGCATGGCTGAATGAGTTGTCAAAATAATAAGAAAAGAACCCCACAACAATAAACAGAAGAAAAAAACCTTTCAACCCCATATAAGAACCCCCCCCCCCATCCATCACAATTTAATCAAAACATATCTTACAATATTATACTATTCATAAGTTTGCATTTCAAGCACACGTTTATCATACTAAGTCTAAGAAATAAAAACAGCAGACCTCGGACAATTCTACACGTATTATAATATCTCTACTAACAAGACCTTCTTTGGCGGAGTGTTGACGCCTCATTGTAAACAGTTTGCAGACAATGACCAACCAAAGGCTCAATACAAGTGATTCGGTTACACTGAAAAGGCCATGGCCTTTAAAATAACGAACCCGCATAATTTCGTATTGTTACACTATTGTAATTTGTAAATTGCTCTGTTTCAATGTCATGGAAATAAATAGACAAACAACTATTTACGATTGTATGGGGGATCCTGAGAGGGAATATTCCTAAAGCCTAACAATACATCTAACCTAAGTCATTCAAATATGGTCATAGAGGGCGTAGTTTAAGAAAAGATATGACACATCAAGTTGGCTGCACTTGATTTTAAATATATGGATAATTAAAATTCATGATCATTTAATTCAATCAAAGAGACCCAAAAGTTGCAGTAATTTGAACATAGTCAAAGATGATGTCAAATCCTAGATAATAAATTGAGGAATTAATGACTGCTATCGCAAAGCGACAATGAGCTACCTGTCCTTATCGATAAGGCACTACGTATACATATAGGGTAGCTTTGTTTCTAATGACTACTTTAGTGATATCAGGAGGCACTATATAAAATAACCATATAAATCAATAAGACATAACTAATGATATAAAAATAATACTATCTGAGGCCTTCACCTGTGTTCTCAAGAATTTACCCATTTCCACTATGATGGTGACCTTAAGATTTTCCAAGACTGCCTTACAAACAGCCAAGAGTTCCTAGGTACACATGGGACCTCCTAGATTATATAATAGTCTGTCTCTGATTCGTCTTGGCACTCCTTATCATCCTAGCAACTTAAGGATAGGGAGCAAAATGAAATCTATTAAGAATAAATAAATGGAGACTTCAAATTCAGGCCTGAATGGGTTTGAATCAAGAAACTTTGGTTTGGCAGGCAAACGTCTTCCCTACTGAGCAACCCGCTTTCTCCAATCACCAGTGTGCTAAATTTTTTTAAAAGTCAGGAATAATGGTAAAGAGCGTTCTTTTACAATGCATTCAAACTAAATATGGACAATGGAGCTTGAGAGCTTCACCACCAGGCTTTCCAAAATCTTTCTTATCTACTAGGGAGCATGCTGAAGACCATCAAGATATGATTCTATCTATAGCCAGGTACTCATTTTACAACTAAGCATGGCAAGGAATATTAATGTGTAAAGAGCTCATCATCGCGCCTCAATAGGAATTGAACCTGTGACCTTTCAATCACCAGCCCAAGTTTCTACCTCTAGACAACAAGTGCCACTGCTGTGTTATCAAATAACTGCAACCAACAAATATACGATATAACAATACAAGCATGCCTTTCTACCTACTAGACATATTATCATATCACATTGAACATGAAATTTGTTGAGATAACATAATTTCAACAGGACTCATCCAGTAAAAATTACAGGTTGGACAGGAAAGGATCATGAAACAAAAGTTAAAATCAAAAAAATAAAAAAAATAAAAAACAGAGAATGCCCTCCCGCATGAGTACAGAGAAATGAGATTGAGATATAACATATTATACACCAAGAAAAAGGCTTCTTGACAAAAGAAAACCCAAAAGCATTTATATTTAAAAAATAAATAATAAAATTAAAATAAAACAGACCTATGTGGCGATGAACATTAAAACATGTCCGATTCACTCCATAAAACAATGACAGTACCACTCGTCAAAGTCCTACTATAGTCGTAGATGAATGCAAACAGATCAAGAGCCACATCACACAACGAGGTCATCACACTTCAACTTTAATAACAAAAATTTAAAGCAAAACCGCACCCACCAATTCATTCACCAAAATCTTTGTGCTTCAGCAGTGGGTGTATGTACATCAACAATCTTGCCTTCACCCCCCCTCTTTCTTCTACATGCAACCATTCCAGCCAATTGTGCCTATCTCTTCAACCACGCACAGGTTAAAATCAAATAAGGGGAACCCATGAAAAGCCCTGTTTTGTCATATCAACAAACGCTCTAAAAACTACCATTCTACAGCCAGACAAGTTTAAATTATAAAAAAATAATAATATATAATTAAAACGGTGAAAGAACAAGATCTCCAAATGACTACTTGAACCATGAAATGCTTTCGGTCATCCCCAGACTATTCGTGATTGGTTGATTTGAATCTTAACTCGACATAGAGATGAGCAGCCACTGTCATGACTTCAACTGGGACGCTGACGGTAATGGTAATGATGATGATGACGTGGATGATGCTGAGTTGATTTTTTTGTCCTGGTACAAAAAGATGAGAGAATCACCAATGAATCATAATTAATTGTATTACAGGGTTCATTTTTACCAAACACTCATATGGGTCAAATGACCTATTCCATTCTAAAACCAATGGGTCATGACTGTATAGGATGGACAACCGCAATTTTCCACTTTTTACTGTTGACTGTTTGTTATGTTTTAACACTAAAATCTACCTTTACACCTCTTGAGTCACTTTTGTTGTTGCTCTAGTGTTTTGGTCCCCTTCGTCTTTAATTTGATGGGACATTTGACACGACGTACAAAGTTGCAAGGGGTCAACCCAAATTTTCAAGGATCTAAACCAAACTCCCCAACTCCCAAGCACAATATCTCAAGGAATATTAAAAAAAAACATATAGTGGTGGCTATACATATCAGCATTCGTAATATTGTAGCTGCTTCAATTTTATCACAGCTCTTTTTTTTTTAACTTTTAAGCATGAACAATGGGGAGAAAGTGACTAAAACAGAATTTTCACTCAAGATAAGATGAGACTTTCAATCATCCTGATTCAATTAGTAAAAAATTGTACTCGGTGTGATACTACCTTATAAGTTACCCACGCTTGGAGTTAGCACCTTCTTTCCAGGCACCCCCCCCCCCCCCGACACACACACACACACACAATAAAATAATATTAATACTAGCATGAATAAATTAATAGCGACGAATTGTATGACAATGGTGATAGATGATGATCAATAACAATTAATAATGATAACAATACCAATGATTACAATAGTAACTATTATCTATTAGTAGATCTGATCCCGCTTATTTTGACATATATCGCCAGACCCAACGATGTCAATGTGCAGGTCGCAATGTGATTTTTTTCGCCCGATTCATTTCTGATCAGAGCTGCTGTGTCACGAATCGATAGTAGTTTCAAGTACACCTACTACTGTCACTATTAAAAATTCACTTGGCTGAAATCAGGGGATATTGATAGTGGTCAAGAAATCGGAAGACTGTCCTTCAAACTGGTGGTCTCCTGGTGAGATCAGAAGGATTAGCCCCTATCTCTCTCTTGTTAAAATAAGATAAAATGAAAAGTGTTTTTTTTTAATAAATATTAATTTCATTTATTTATTTTTGGAAATAGGACTGTTGGGGAGCTCTATCGTTTTCATTGTCTGATTGGCCAATTTAAGAAAATATCTTTAAAAAATTGAAGGTTTTCTTCCATTATCTTTCACTTTCTGTAGAGTGAATTGCTTTACCCAGCAATTATATACCATTTAGAATCCTCCAAGAGGAAAAAAAAAGAAAAAAAAAATTTTTTCCATAAGCAACCGCCTCTCTAAAAACATTAGTTTATAAAAAAAATGCTTAAAATTGATTTTTTTTACAACGACCAAAATTAATGTTCTATCACTTACATCCTTCAATAAAATTGTGCTCAATGCAAGCGCATGCTTAAATTGAGTACACAAATAATAAATAAAGTTGATAACACTTACCTTAGTACAAAAATAATAAATAAAGTTGATAACACTTACCTTATGCTTTGGGCATAACAATGAAAAGTTTCCTTCATCAAGGTGACAACCTACAGGGAGAAGAAAAGAAAATATGAAATCCTTAATCCTAATAGAAACATTTTCCAATGGGAAGAATATCAACCATTTTTCAGTAATATGCAATATGGCTCTTGCAAAAGAAAATAAAATAAAAATTTAACCTTCAACAATTCCAAACATGGAATTTTTATGACCAGTGACCGATGACATGCTCTTTTTATGCTATGGCCCTTGTTGAAGTATTGCTTTATATATAATTGTTAGTTTTAGTGGTGATTTGATGAATTTATGGAGATAATTTTGCCTAATAACGATTTTTTATCAAAATAATACTGAAATAATAAAGATAATGCGGGATTAAGCTCGAGTCCTTTCCTTCAGATTTCTAACAACACTGATTTACAGAGCTCCACGTTTTATTAAAAACTTCATTTGTACATAAACCAGCCTAATATGTCTATAAAAACGATTTTATCTAAACAAATCATCGTTTTATATTATGAAATAAAACTAAAGCCTTATAAAAATCATTTAAATTAATTGTTGATTATTTCTTCAATACATATTTTTTTACCTATTCAACATGTAAAATTAATCTAAATTATTAAAGATACATTCTAGAGAGATCTTTTAACAGTTTTAGTGGCTGATCCGATGATTCAGAAGATTACACCCAAAGAAAGTTATCTTCAACTTTATCATTTTCTTATTTGCTTACTTTTCATGTCTTCAAACCTTACTTTCAATCCATACTTTTCAAATTTATGAAGAAAATTTTAGCTGAAAGATTTGTGGCTAACAATTAATATAAAAACTGTGATCCTAAACTCATTTCATTCACTATTGATGTTTGTGTTTACATGCGTTGTGTGAGTTTGTGAGCAAATAGTCCATTACTTTTGCATGTTCACATTCACATGTTTTTTTGGCAAACAGTAAACAAATACATAAGAAACAAATCTACCGACATTTCTGAATGTATATGACAGCCTTGTGGAAATCTTCATAACTTTCCCTATTCCCATAGAAAGAAAAGAAAGACCTAGGGAGAAAGGGGAATAACTCTAATATCCATTACTTCTGCTTGATTTCTGCATTGCCTCCTTTATATCTCTACCATGTTTTTCTTCCTGTTAAAAGTACTTACTTCACAGCATGTTAGGCACCTACATAACTATTGAACGAGGACAGTTCTGTTTGACGGGCAAATACACAATTGACTGCTATTTGAATTGAAAGAGGTAACAAGTACAATTGTAAAAGCTGAGGACATGTCACCATTTAATTATTTCATCAAGAAAGTGCACTAGAGTGACAAAGCCTGTGCTTGTCTCAAATTGCACTGGTTTTTCTCTCTCTATCTCTTTTTTTGTGTGGGTTTTTCAAGTCGTCTCCAACACCTTTTTGCATATAAATAGCAAATAGAAGAAAATTAGATATATGTCTTGAAGAATAATAAAATTCACAGAAACGCAAAGTAACCCCCAACTCCCTAGAAAAAAAAAATTTTCACAGCACATAGATCTACAAAATGAAGGAAAGCAGATCATGCTCTGAAAAAATTTTCTTTTTTTTTTAATTTTCAAAAATGTGATATAAAAGAAACCCCAAAGCAAACCTCTTTCCATTGCACACGCAAAATGATATTTCATGGCACAGCCTTTGTACAAGCATCCCATCATGGCTCCCTTGCCCTTGCAAGCAGAGCATGTCTGGAAGAAAAGAATAACAGAACAATATAAATAAATACAAGATAAAAGTTGCTTGTAAAACAGACGCAAAAAGAATAATTATATAGAGAAAAAGCTCTATCATCACAACCATGTAAAATTCTTTGCATGCCTCACAAACAGGAGAAGAGAGGAATTAAAAAATGCCACAGCTCAAAAGTTAAAAACAAAATAAGCATCTTTTTGCTTCAGAAACAATACGATTCTTCTCTCATGTACAATGAATAACATAAAAACCACGCACATACACTACATCAACAAGACTTCCAGCACTTTAGCTTGTAAATCATATCTCTTGAAACAGAAAAAAAACAACCAACAAAAAAAACAACAAAACCCCAAGAAAATTGTATGCGTTACTTGTTTGGCCTTTTCTCTGATGGTTTGAAAAATGACAAATATACAAAATAAGAAAACTGCTGAAAGCAAAAGGCTAAAATAAAATGTCTGGCATGAAATCTACTAAGACGATAAACAAAGATAATTACTAAAAATACTAAAGTCATTGGAAAAATACAAACAAGTTAGATTAGTGGCAGAGTAAGCAAAATTCTAAGATAGAATGAAAAGAAGGAATTATAGGGAAGAGGAAGAGACCTTGAGTGATATGGCAAAGATGGCATCAAATAAGCTTACTGACTGAAGTGACGTAGTAGAAAAGCAGAGTGGTGAATTGAGAAATAAATAATAACATGTGAACATACTCTTGACAAGGTACAAATACAAGTTATAATACAATTAAAGCACTTGTAGGTGGACGGAACACGAAAACACATATATATGAAAGAAAACAAGTCACTTCTTTGACAGCTCAAAAAACATTGACAAACATGAAATAAAAAGAATACATAAATGGGAGAGAAAGCAAGATGGCAACTCACTGTTTCAGCAGTTTCCCTGATAGCGTCATCCAGTCCATAGATTTTGTTTCCAATCAAGAAGACACCTGGAGCCCACAGAGCACATGACTCGTGAAGCCAAATTTCCTGAGGCAAGGCTTGCTCTGGTTTATCCGTCAATTTCCGTTTCTTTGATCCTTTCTTTTCGGACGGCACTGATGCCACCTTTGACTGTTTTGATGTCGATGCCACAGACGACTTAGGAGAGTCTTTTGAATCGCCTTTCTTGCTCTCTTCCAATGCAATGCTTTCAACAACTGGTAGATCGGTCTCTTTGAAATAGGGTCCAAAGAGATCTCCCATAGAACGAAAGCTGCTGTGATGAGAGCAGAAGGCACATGACCATTGCTGATTGGGGATGGGTTTGACAGAGCTTACCATGACAGTTTTATCATTGGACAAGCTTGAAACCATATGTACAGTGGCACTAACAATATTGCGAGATGAAGATTTTCTGTGATTGTGTTTATGTTTATGTTTGCCGGCAACCGCGAGCATGTCCTGAGATGACTGATTATATTGATTATATATGGAAACAGTATTTGGAGTGTTCCGGCTACCTTCTATTCGTAAAAATGGACCAGTGTGAGAGGAGTCTTTCTTTCTCTGACTTTTCATCATGTCGAGGGTCCGACTAAATTTCATGGACTTAAAAGAGTCTTTAACCTCATTAGCTCTATCCCTATTTCCAAATGAACAATTTTTCTTTTTATTCTTTTTTGATACTTTCTTCTTTTTGGCAGGGGAAGTTCGATTATTAGCTGGAGTCTTTGATTGGCCAGACACTGTAGCAGAATCAATATTTCCTGAATGATAAGAATTCTCAACCTTTACTGTAGAATCTTTTGACATAGCATCTTCCTGCACTGAAACTGCTTCTTTTTTACAAGCAGAAGTGTCAGCAGTCACAAATTCCTGAACAGAATAAGATTTGACGGAAGACTTATCATCACATTTTTCTGGTGATGAATCATCTATCACTATTGGATCCTCTTTTTCAATTTTCACAAAACGAGCGGAATTTTCAACCTGACCTAATTTCACTGGCAATTTTTCCACGATGGGGGATTTTTCTAATCTAACAACAACCTCTTGCAGTTTGGGCTGTTCGCTTGGAGAGGTTATTTCTTCCCCTGTAGGATTGAGGTTTTTTCTACGAACACAGACTCTAATTATTTTTCCATTTCCATGGCAGTCAACTGGCGAGGAATTTTGATTTTTAAGATTAGACTTCACGGTTGCAGATTTACTAGAAGTTTCACCTTCAGTTCCTAATTCATTGGTGGAACTGTTGGAAGTACCCCTGGATGGAGAATATTTTCTATTTACAGGTTCCGTTAATAACTGTCCAGGGGAACGCCTAGTTCTTTTTGAGGGTGGACTTGAGATGGTCTGGTCATGGGTTGGTTCAGTTTGCTCTTCCTGAGATTTTTCATTTATCAAAGAGTCAGACAGCAAAAGGTGATTTTTATCAGTAGAGGTAGAGGTTTTTGGCGAAGCTTGCTTTCCTTCTTGGCTGGATGGGATAGAATCGTCACTGCTGACAGTGTTTAAATAAAAGTCAGAACTATCGACACCTTCATAATAACAGACTCCACCATCTTCATCTCCACTACCATCTGGGTTGTGTGCATTTGAATAAGAAATGTGTCCATTACTAGAATTACGCACCTGCCCTTCCCTATGAGACACCAAGCCATCTTTCTTTGAAACTCGTGTGTTATTGACTGTAGAGTTTTTAACATCGTTTTTCTTCGACGAAGTAGATGAAGACTTCTTCTTACAGCCATCCTGCGGATTACCCATGGCATGAAAGCTTCCATCAGAAACATTTTCAATACTTTCATCCGAGTCGCCATTTCCTGTGCTGTCTTGGCGAATTCTGCCATTACACAAAAGGCGTGTTGTTCTCAATGATTGACGATACTCATTGCGGCGGAATACAAATCTTTCACATACTGCCCGTTCATCGGCCCCAACAGCAATGGAACATGGCGTTGTCAAGCGAACAAACTGACTAGCCTTTTCCCCAATCCTTAATCTAGATCTTAATCTGGGAGAGAATCCATTTTGCAATCTTCTATCGACTTCATTATCATCATCTTTCTCAATATTGTCATTGACAGGATGATCAGTTGCCATACCATTGACAAGCAAAGGCACCTCCGATAAAATTCCTGGGGACCGGCACCGCAAAGAGGGTTTTACGTCTTCATGCAGTCCGTTGACTTTACCATTTTTACGTTTCAGGGAATGTAGTATGCTTTCATTTTGTTCCATGGTTGGCTTGGCATCTACACCAGACAAGACCTTTTCCTTTTGAACTTCAGAATTAATATCACTGTGGTTAAGAGATTCAATTTTGCTGCTTTCTGTCACTTCCTTGGACTTTTCAATTGCTTCAGTGTTACCACTGCTAAATATGTCCATCAGTGGAGCACAATTGGTTTGGATCTCATCTCCCCCTGCAGGCACATGTGTGCTTTCCTCTACTGACAAATTTGCATTGCCGGTCTCTTCTTTTGAGGCCTTTTCCCCCACAGATAAATCTGTCTCTTTAAATTCTATTAAGGACAAATCATCTCCATTTTCCACAGAAGCTATATTTGCCTCCTCTAATTTTGCAGAAGACAAATTCCCTTCATTTTCCACTGAAAACATATTTGCCTCCTTCCAATCTACAGAGACCAAATTTTCTCCATTTTCAACTGAAGACAAGTTTGCCTCCTTCACAATTTCACCAACAAACGAATTTGTTGTTTTATCAGTAATATCATCACCGTTATTTTTTCCACCAACTGAGCTGGACATGGTTTCAGCCGTATGTGTCTGATTCATGCCATTCACTTCCTGAGAATTTGACATGGTCATCTCATCATCCATGGCTGTATCAGTTTCAGGAGGTGCGATGAAGGAATCCACAACCTTACTTTGCCCACTTTCGTCACCTGCTAGTGTGTTTCTTACATCTCCTGGTGCATCTGCAGATGTATTTTCAGTTGACAGTGAAAAGTTTGACTCAGAACCAAACTGTTCAGACGCCACAATAGGTGCTGCCTGAAGGGGCTGAGAATCATAAGAGCTAAACTGACCCGGACACCCAACAGAAGAATCTGAGCTCTCGGCACATCCTTCTGCTGGGTCCTCAACGTTTTTTGGAATCTCTTCATTTTCGGGGTTGGACTGAGAAGACAGACAGGCATCATTTACAACGCTCTTGGGATCCACAACTTGGGTTTCAGGGAGCATAACCAATTTCTGGAGTGACATCAATGGGTTGTTGCCCCCCCTACCTTGCTGGGTGAATTGGGGGTTTGATGATGTTTCAGATGGAATTAAATGGTTCTGTGAAAGGGGACTAGCTGAGGTTTGGAGAGGGCTTGAATATGTTGCATTTCTATCCTGACTGTCTGGGTTTGAATAGACATTGGGGTTTTGTGCTGAGGAATAAGGGATGTGAGTGTTCCTTGATGCTGTTGGGGATGATGCATACGGAGAATAGTTTTGCTGATTCCCCATGCTGGTGGGGGAGAAATGGTGAGGTGAAGGGGAGGGTTGACTGTGGCCACTGTAGTTAGACACCAAGTGGGCTGGGGAACATTGAGGTCCACAAGCGGAAGCACCTTGGTTGCAAGGCGATCTGAGACCAGTGATCCCAGGGGATGGAATGGGGTTGGGAATGGGGGCTAGCGATGGTGTTGGAGATTTGACACTGGACGTTGAGGGAGTAGGGCTGGGCTGAGGGGCTGGACTGGCTTGCTGAGAGGAGGTAGCCAATGGAGAAGAATGGCCATGTTCAGACGAAGACATACTGTAGTGAGGTGATCTAGGAATATGATATGGAGCATGTCTACTTTTCAATGGTACCTGTACCTGAAATAAGGGGGTTAAAAAAAGACAAGTTATTCTCACTCCAAGTTTGAGTACATCCAGCCCCCTGCCCCCAATCTTATACAATTATTTGTTCTGTCACCAATTACAAAAAATCTCAGGGCTTTAACTTTAATGTCAACCCACCCATGCTGAGATATGGATCTATTTGAAGACGAGTCGTGCTATGCTGTAACATTTGAAACTGAGCATTGAAACCCTTTTTTCAATAATATAAAATATAAAATAATTGAATTATTAACTTTTTACATTATAGTTATCAAAATAAAATTATATGGGATGCTACTTCTTAATAAAATCATATGACATTTGAACCATCATGTCAACTTTTTGAATTCAACCATAGGTCTCCTTAGTTGTGTGTGTGTGCATGATAGAATGTAATATGAACAGTACATTTCATCATCTTAAATGGAAATCGGTGCTTTATACAAAATGTAAATTGATATATCATTATCATCATATTTTCTATGCCTTATTGCGTTCCCTTTTTTCCACTATTTTTCTCCCATTCTTAGAGACACTTACTGTCTGATTGGTTGGGTATGAAGAGGCTATCTGTAAAATATTGTCAGCTATCTCCTGTGGGTTTTGCTGTGTATTGGGATGCCTCATCGGGTGCTGAGGAATTGAATGTCCACTAGATCCAGACCTACTTCCCATTATAGGTCTCTGCTGTCCTTGAGCTCCCGGCATCATTGCAGGATTGCCCTGTGTCCCTTGTCCTTGAAAACTGTTGCTATTATTAGAATGCGTTGCAGTAGTGCCATGAGATGCTGCCGTTACCCCGTGAGGTGAGGCACAATGGGGGGCCTGTGCTGGGCCTCCTGGCATGGTGGTGGTTTGAGAAGGGGAGCAATTCTGATTGGCTGACAGATGGTTCATTTGATTCTGACAATGCATAGAGCTTCCACTAGCATTATGGGGGTAGCTGGGGTTTGGAGCAGCTGTGGGTGGTGCCCGCGGTACTGCTTGGGAATCCATGGCATTGTTGTAGTATCCTGCCATGGCACTGCCACCACGAGGTCCTATCATCATGGGGGATGACGACGAAGTCATGTTGGACTGGTTGGCCATCCCATAGTGGGGAGAGTAGCCCCCTGTCACTCCATAGGAGCTGCCACTCATTTGGTTCATGTAGCCTCCAGGTGGGTACATACTGTTTGCTTGTTGGTGCTGCATCATTGATGGATGCATCTGCCCACTGTCCTGATACTGAGGCATTTGATAGCTGTTTCGTGATTGACTCATCGGACCCTGAAATAGTGTTAAGTTTTTGTGACCACTACTAAATGAAGAAAAACTAAAGGGAGAAAACTATGGTTTCTTTTACATTTAAATTAATTCATTATTACATTTTATTTGAATACTTCATTTGTCTACTTAATTAATTAATGTGTAATTCTAACGATAGAGGCAATATGACAAATATTTAAAAAATACAATTGAATTGGTCAATATAAATGCATACACCCTATAAATACTAGATCTAGTTCAGAATTACAAATGTGATAACAAAATAAGAATACTTACAAGAAAAAATTGATCAGCCACCACTACCGTACAAATTCATAGTGAAACAATGAAAAAATCACTAACAATACAATTTGCTACAAATCTTTTTAAAAAATCTAAAAATAACAATAAATGTTATAAAAACCACTATATATAGCAGAACACTATTACTTAGCACACATCAACAAAATAATTGAATGTTATATATATATCATGAGCTTAAATTTTTACATGAAATATATTATCTAATCAATTAAAAAACAAAGAAATATAAAATTACCATTGTCATCTGTTCATCGTAGACTCCATGGCCATAGCCCATGTTCTGCTGTATGCCGCCCGGGGCACCTCTAACATAGCCATGGTAGCTATTAGGGTAATGATGATTCATGTCTGGGTTCAGTTAGATTATAAACATGACAAAATATTTATTATATTATAAATGAAATAATAAATAAAAATTGAAAAATCAATCTAAGCCATAAAAATTAGATCTAGAAATCTAAATCTAATTGTAAACTCTTTTTAAGTTGATTCAATCTAAAAGGGGCATACTATTGGAAAAGATTTGTAAAACTAACATTGCTTCTCAATCTCAGTCTTTTAATAATATAAACAAGTGGCTATTTATCGGCGTGGCGCCTACTAAAATTGTCTAAATTCTATCACTAGATCTAGATCTAGATTTCCAGATCTAGATTCTAAATCTATCAACCACCTTATTAATTTTCCTTTGCAGGCTCTTTAGATCTAGATCTAGATCTAGATCTACATGAAATGCTGATGCTGGATCTAGATCTAGATCTAGATCTATAGTAGATGTACCCCCAGTGACACAGTTCGCCCAGTGACACAAAATCTTAGAATTAGAATGCAAAAACATCAATCCTAATTTTAAAACTGAATGATTTCATGAGATTTATAAATGTTCTTTTCCATATGTCTAAACTGAAGATTCACATAAATTAAGCTCAATGAACATAAGCGAGCTGATAATCATGCTCTGTGTCATTGGAAGTACTGTGTCACTGAGGGTACACATTTGCTCTATAATAGATTTAGATCTAGATCTAGAGATCTAGATCTAGATATATCTAGATCTAGATCTAGATCTAGTGTTTTCAACTGCTTATAATCTTATCAGTTAGTGATTAGATCTAAATCTAGATCTAGATCTAGAGCTCTAATCTCTATCTAGAGTCTAAATCTTTAGATATGAAATAGATCTAGAATCTTGCCTAGGTATCTAGATCTAGATCTAGATCTAGATCTAGTATAAAATAATCCCAGTAGGCTATATTTTTATCTAGAAAATCTAGGCCTGGCCTAGATTGGGCCTAAATATCGAAACAAATTACAAAAATGTTATGAATGGGCAGGGGAAAATAGGAATATGAGACCGGCTTCAGGACAAATCTCATCGATAGGTGCATTGGTATTTTATAATGTCAATCCGGTCTAGAATTCTAGATTCTAGATCTACTATCTTATCGTTTTTGGTAGAATGAAGAAAGTTATATGGTAGGAAAGAAAATAACACATTTCACGTTTAGGCCACCTGAGACGGCCATGTTGGATTTCCATTTTGTCTTACTCACCAAGGAAATGTCTATTTGTCTAAACAAAACCACATTGTAACGATAGTTGGGCTTGAATCTTGAAAGGGTGCGTAGCGGAGTATCGAATGTGTCAAAATTCATTAGAAAATTCTTTGACAAATACGCAGAATGCAGCCCCACCAGACCTAAATAATGATAATGGCTGCTTGATCACGTGACTTGTCTATGAAAAAGCGGTAGCCTGCCAAGCAAGGCTTGCGCTTCCAAGCTGAGTAAAGGGAGCAAACCGTGGTTTATAATTCGCCCATTATTTACTACAGATCTACTTAATACGTTGTAGCCGTCGAGAAAAGCCTACAACCTGCACTGAATAACAATAGACTCTAACAATAATTCAATATCATAAGGCACATAAGATAGGACTAGAACTAACTTAGATCTAAATGCTTTTAGTTTACATATGAAAATATATTATTTCCCATGTGGTCAAATATGGATTTTTCTTAACGGGAAAGGGTTTGTTTTGTAGGGTTTTTTTTTACATAATACGTTATAGTATAACTTATATAATACCAGGGGCGAAGGGTGACCCCTCTGATGGGGTACGCAAAATTTAATGAAAAATTGCCGGTGAGCTTATCGTAATTACTACACCTCAGAATTCTTTTGTACTATTACACTGATATCATATAGAAAGAATGGACACATGTTTTTTGGGGGCGATGATTAATTGATTTGATTCTTATACATTTTCATGTACAACCAAATGTATGCATTAATATAATAATATAATATCAGTGTAAAGGGCGAAATAGGAACTATTATTCCGTTAAATGACCTGTGTTTGTGTACAAATAACATAATTACAATTAAGCCATTTAACACACTATATTAAATCATTATATGAACCCTAGAGTATGATTAAATGGGACTTGATTGAGCATTGCAATCTATAGCAAAACATTGACTAAATATAGCAGTATCCAACTATTCATCATATAGATACTTCATGTTATTAAGCTCTCTATCTATTACATTTTTGAATGAAATAATACTTCCTGAATCTTTAGTCTTAAATTGCAATGTGTTCCAGATTTTAACAGTTCTAGTGACAAAGTAATTATGCTTATAAAAGTAGAAGTACCCAAAACAAATATCTTATATTTGTCCCCTCTCGTAAAATTAACATGTGAATAATTGAAAAAGGATGTGTAATCAATGTCATCTATACCGTGGACTATCTTAGAGAACTGAATAACACATCTCCCCTAATTCTTCTACATTTCAATGAAGGCATTTACACCCCCATCCCCGTTTCGTCCATTCCTTTCTGTATCACTGCTTAAAACTTGTTTGTGTATTTATTGCTTGAAAAGATGCATGTACAATCTATTGTGCGCGAAATTTTGTCAGTCACTCATATACGTAAAGGTCGAGAATCTAGAAAACCTCTATGGATTTATAAATGGAAAAGTGGAAACGGTAGCGATTTGCAGTCTAAAAAATGCATACTTAATCTTAAAAGAGAAAAAAACAAAAAAAAAACAACAACAAACGAACATATAACAATCTTTACTTAGCTTCGGTTTTCCCTCAGATCCCAAATTATGTTAATAGTGTGTGAAAATCATGAGAAGTGACAAGGTGAACAAATATATCATTCGCGACATCGTTAGATTCAATCGAATGAAAAGACCAAAGACTAGCTAAACTCAGTTGAGGGTAGGTATAGATCTAGCTCTTGTTTAATTATTTGTTTATCTATTTATTTATTTATTTATTCATTGTATCATTCATTAAGGACAATTTATTTGTCTAAGTTATATGTTTGTAACTGGTAAGGAAAATTCCAACCAAGAAAATTCATTAATTTGTTTTTTAACTTCAAATTATTTAACCCCCCCTCCCTATTTAAAAGAAAATGGTTTGTTCCAATGTTCCTGTGTCGTTTGTGACACTGACGGGAGTTGAAGAACGCGGGCTTGGCATCGTATCTATTCGTTGGTTGGTTGAATTTCTAATTAGTAAGATACAAATATTTACGTATCTAAGAGGAAATGATAAGAATATACTCTAATGTAGAGTCAATGGAAGTGCGTTATTTCCGTCTCAAGTCTATGTATGCAAGGGAAGATACTAGACGGACATCCAGATGTCCGTCTAGTCTCAAGTCTACATGGACATCCAGATGTCCGTCTAGTCTCAAGTCTACATGGACATTCAGATGTCCCTCGTGTCCCAAATCTACACGGACATTCAGATGTATGTGTAGTCTCAAATCTACACGGACATCCAGATGTCTGTCTAGCCAAGTCTACATGGACATCCTGATGTCTATCTAGTATCAAATCTACACAGACATCCAGATGTCCCTCGAGTCTCGAGTCTACACGGACATCCAGGATGTCCCTCAAATTAGGCTACATGATGACAAATTAATTATGACACTACGAACGTTCTCGGAAGTTGTCTTGTTCGTGACAAATTTTTAAGTTCTTAGACATTTATTTTCTATTCAATGCATGAATATTCAGTCGTTAAGGAACATTTTAACTCATTGCTTCGCCACATGAATTTGAATTTGCCACGTTAATAATATTATGTATTTATGATTGATTATTTTTTCTTAATCTCATGCACTGATTTTTATTATGGTGTGAGAATTACAAGGTTCTATCGGTTCTATTTGGCTTTGTTATGATATAATCTTTTAATTCTTGCCCACAACATTGATAAAATGAATTGAAATTGAAAGTCCAATGGTCCACTAACCGTACTGAAAAATAGGCCTATCATCCTTTGTTTTCTTTTGAAAACATTTTTTCATCTCGACAAGAAGAGTATGAGTATGTATGACTGGGGCTTCGATTTTGATCTGTGGTGGGTTCTAAAAGAAAAAGAAGAAGGAGAAGACGAAGAAATACCATGTCACTACCACCCCCTCACATCATCACCTCCACCTCCGCCGTCGTCGTCTTCGTCATCACCACTTCATTTTTAACACAAAATTGAGAGCACATTAAAACCTATATATCTCTTCTGGAAAGCGATCTGATCTGGCTAGTTCAAGCGTAAAATTACTTGTGTAATTTGTAGTAATGCAGTGCGTGATTCTCAACCTATGGTACACCACGTGTCACGTCACCTGGGAATGGGGATTTCTAATTTTAGATCGCAAAATCGGAAGGGATTCTAAATTCAAAATAGTCTTAAATTGATGACGTATACACTTTGATGTCCGTGTAGTCTTGCTTGAGACTAGACCAACGCGAGCTGAACCGGATGTCCATGTAGCCTCTTCCGTGAACCGTATGCAAGTTGACGATACGTTTACGAAGGACTCTAGATCTATATTATGCGCTTTTGGGGTTTTGATTCTTTTGTTACGATGAATTATTGAAACTTCTATCGGCTAACTTTGAAATGATTTTAACAAACATGTTATTTGAAGATTTACTAAATTAATCACAAGGTATTTTTTCCCACAAACTCGGGCACGCACGAATACATAGGCACCACGCCCCAGTATTATACTATACATTGAATTTGGTCTAAGAAATACCGGCAACGTGTTACATAATAGGTAGGCTATTCACAACGATACAATGTGATGAGACAATCGACCAGAGCGTTGTAGAACTTATGTCCTTGAAAGAAAGGCATAATATACACTCTTTATCACTTGCCACCATTAATCCTCGTAGTCCACGGTAATACTTCCCGAATGGTGTATTAATTACAATGAAACATACAGTACGCACGCTGCACCTAGACGTTAATTTGTTAAGTTCTACGACATAAGCTACTTTACAGGCTTACATGACATGTCGTACCTTATATTAATTAATATAGGTATCTATGTCGGTACGGGACGTTGGTGGTAACTAGCCAAGTAGCGAAGACATGGAGTAAGGAGTAGATTTAGGTGTGTAGTGGCAATAAAAAAGGCATTTAAGCTACCGGTACGGTCCTCCTGCGATCTTATGCACGACATGTCTTATCACGTGTTATACGTACAGGTACATGTTTATTTCTACAGTTGGTTTAAGACGGATTTTGTATGTAGTCTTTAAGGAAGGACTATTCCTTTTTTGTTGTTGTTGTGGATGATCTCAAAATGTTAAGACTGAGATATGAAATAGTCTTCGGAATAGATTTAGACTTATGGAGAGACGATCTGTCATCAGTGTCATTTTATGTTGTTAACCATAGATAACCCCACTATCCCTTCCTCATACGAAACCCCACCTCCCCTTTTTCTGTCTGTCTGTCTGTCTGTCTGTCTGTCTTTCCCTCTCT
>JASKDV010224660.1:626-18653 GCA_032466395.1 Aegires albopunctatus | reverse complement strand
ACCGTACCCAGGTGTAAAATGGGTACCTGGCTATAGGTAGAGGAAGATCTTGTCAGTATGCTAGAGTGAAGCACCTTTCATCCTCTGTATGCCCCTCGGGGGGGTTGAGAAGGATTCGGATTGTAATGGCCTGCCAGAGAAACTCTGTAAAGCACATTGAGCACATTTAGTGGAAACGCGCTATATAAGAGCTCTTTCATTTACTTTCATTGCAATACCCAATGTTTGGCATGACTGTAACTCCACTGGCTTACTACTGAATTTCTATTAATTATTCTTCTCACCTTTATACCCATTTAGTTTGAGATGAAATCATGGCAAAGAATTTACTTTCTCATTGAATAAGTTATTCCCATTTGCTGTTAAATCTCATCAAACAATATGCTCACAAAATCATGCAATTTGCTCTGGGTCAAGGGAAAATTCTGAAAACAACTCATAAATGCAGTTTTCCTCAGACTTTGATTATAAACAAATTTTAATATTTATTGTGACAATGATTTGAACTCATCATTAATAACATTTACATTTACATTACTTTTGTCAGCTGGTATACTTTGTCCACATAAGTTCCTTTCAGCTGGATGAAATTTCTGCTATATATATATATATGAAATTGAGTCCAAACAAAGTCTACCCAGGGACACAGGCTTTATGGGACAAAAATCCACCATCTGTCAACAACCACAAATCATTGACTATGGCTGCAGTTATGATGGCAGAATGATTAGACTTTTTTCTGGAAAGAATAGTAAATAGCATACCATGACAGATCCCTACTTTAAAGCTATTCATTTTCACAAAAGTCTGGATAGCTCCGCCAGTACCACTTTGATCATGCTCTACTCTAACAGCAAACACAAGTGATCCATTCATCAAAAGCCTACCACATTCATATCCATAAGGTTGGCATAATTACAAAGGTAAATTGAGCTGCAAGAATCCAACAATGAACTTACTTTTGCTCCTCTTCACTTAACTCTGATGCTGCATCAAATGGTGAGACATCTGTTGGAATTTCCCCACTATCCCCTTGGAGAACAGTAGACAGTGCTGTTGATATTTCATTTTCCCATAGTGATGCCAACTCATCCTCTGTCAATTCTGGTTGTGCATTTGCTACAATTATGAAAAATAAACAATACCAGGCTTTTAAGACTTTTACCTTATGGTTGTCAGAGAGAGAGAATGCGCATGTGTTTGCATGAGAAAGAAAGGGAGAGAGAGAGAGAGAGAGAGAGAGAGAGAGAGAGAGAGAGAGAGAGAGAGAGAGAGAGAGAGAGAGAATCAGCCAGAATCAAGGACAGGTGATAGAGATATGAGGCAACTAGGTACCTACGTACTGAGGACTTAAAACTAAATATTTGACCTGTTTCTTCGAAGTAGAACATATGGAGTTTTTATAGGTTTTGAGAGATAGGCTTGTGCAGCATTTCAATCTTAAAACTGGTAACAGACAAAAAAGTCATATAAAGCAACAAATTCAAATCTTGGCCAGAAAAAGAAGAGAAGGGGGATCTTAGGATTTTACCCCAACGCAAGAGAGTCTTAATACGATATCATATGTACAAAAAATGTAAGAATCTGCACTTTAGTATGATACACATTTTTTAAGACATGTAGTTTCATTATGAATATGTAACGAGAAAAATAGGGTCAGGTTAGAAAACCAACTTTTTATAGAAAAAAACGGGATTTTAAAAAGATTCTAAATTTATCATTAAACAGAGATTTATTTCAACAATAATATCTAGGTTTTGAGTTAGATAAAGATTTGATTGCTTGGAAGCAATCCTAGTCCAAAATTTGATGGAATGAATATTTTTTAATGCTCTAGCTCAAAATAGCCCGTTCGACATATTTTTCCATTTCAAAGAAACAGGTCACATCTTTATGTGATATTATAACAATAGACCAATAATGTCATTAATATTATCAAATCACATGATACTTATCAATATAACTAATTACACTGAACAACTAGACAATCAAACATCCAAATACTTAACTTTCCTGCTTCTAAAATTGGTTGTCATAAATATGCATTCTCTTGAGGGCTCCTAAATTAAATTAAGTGCACTGACAGTAACACTTAATTTGAAAGAGTTTGACAGTTTACTTGAAGTAAGAAATACATCACACAAATCTCAATAGTTTTGAGAGCCAGAACGGAATGGCCATTACAAATTATAAAAAACAAAACAAATTTCAAAACACAGTGAGATAACGAAATAAAAACAATTTTACTTACCATCTGCCCTATTGGCATTGCTCTTCTTCTGTCTTTTCATTTTGCCCTTCTTTTGAACAATAAAATGCCGGTTACCTTTAGTGAGAGCTTCCAGCATTTTGAGGAACAGGTGAGTGGATTCAACCAAATCTCGAAGGTAGGCTCTAGCATAATAAACAAAACAAACATTTTGTTTCACACTAATTCTCTATAGTTATATAGGTTTACAAGCAATATACAAACAACTTCATAGCCACGGTGGTAGCCTTGTAGGAGGGTCACAGCCACCTCAGAATGGGATATAAATCACTGCATATATCACCTGAGAAGTGAAGACTATGTTATCAAAAGGCAGGTAATAAGGGATTCATATCGAGCAATTCCCAGATCAAAATAAGAGAGAGAGAGAGAAAAGAAAAAAAGAAAGAAATGCTCAAATGTGTGGTGGCACAAGAAAACCCTTCACATTGGTCAAATCCAAGATGTTTTTAATGAATGTATTTACTAGATTAATTTATTCTGAGTATTTTGCTTTTTTAGTTGCAGATATATGACTTTCTTAAGATACCTAGTCAGCAAAATGCAAAACTGGGAAAATCTCATCTAAAGTTTGGTTTTAAATGTTGATGGGCCATGATAGTTATTCAGAAACACAAGGAATTTAGACTAAAAAATGTCAGAAAAATATTTGAACTCAATAAACATAAGAAGTTGTAGCACATAATAAGCAAAAAATCAAAATTTGTTGAAACAACCGAAAATCAACTTTGTAAGCCCATATCTAGAAAGTAAGCCGAGCAACTTGTGAAAGGTTTCCCTATGGCACCAAACAAATGTATATTATTTCTTTTTCTTTCAACTGAGCACCATGTGACTCTTTTAGTTTCAAAATACATTATTAAAAAATAATAACAAATAAATAAAAATTGTTCTGGGATAAAATTTGAGAACCCAAATGATGTAGGGGAATTTGAAGTGAATATTTCAGCCATTCATACTCTCCATAATCAGTGCCTTGTTCAGTCAGACACAACATTGCATATAAGCCAAGCAGAGCTCAAGGAGAGAGAAATGTAATTTTTATAAATTTAAATGTAAAAATTTGAAGATGACAAATTGTTCCTTCTGACAAATGCTGGAAATTAAACAGGACTTCACCTTGATTGTTTGGATCCATTGAATTTCTTCAGAAGGGTCACAAAAACATCTCTGTATTCCATCATATAGAAGACATTGCCTTAGTGGAAAAAAATAATCAAGAAATTTGTTATAAAATAACTTGGCCAATAAAAATGCATATGAAAATAAAGAGAAAATCTTGTAATTGTAATATAAAAAGTTCAATGTGAAGGGGTATTAAAAGTTATTTTTCCAAGTGAAGGGTAAATAAAACTTGTATAACTTACTCTGAATGACCTTTGCACTTTCTTGAAGTTGTCTATCCCTTGAATGATTCATGAAATCCAAAGTACGAAGAAGCTCCTGATATGCTTTAAGTGCCAAATGGGACCTGTTAGATACAATGAAATGATTAACATCCAGTACCATTTTTAAAAAATAAATATTGATACCAAAAAATCAATGAAATAGACGGCAAAGCCATTATTACCTTCTTCGACTATAGTAAGGCATCCAACAGTGTAATTTATGATAATTTGTTCAGCACCATGGACGCTATGGGTTTTCCAAAGCACCTCATCCATCTGTTGGAAACTCTCTACAGGGAACAACAGGCTACAATAAGATGGAACAATGACAATTAAAACCTTTCTCAATAACGAAAGGAGTAAGACAAGGATGCATCTTATCTCCACATCTGTTCTGTCTGTCCACAGAGCAAGTCATGAGAGAATCAGACAGAAAATCTTGGCATCAGTATTGGCGATTGCAACATCACCGACCTCAGATATGCTGACGATACAGCACTCTTTTCGAGCAATCTCAACAACATGAATAGCATTCTCTCAAAAGTCAACGAAGCGGGGGAAAAGGCAGTTTTATATCTGAATGCCAAAAAAAAAAAAAAATTATGACAGTCGGAAATAACATTGATTCATTAGAAATCTCTATTAACAACACCAGACTGGGCATATAAAAGAATTCAAATATCTAGGATCCAACAAAACGAACACCACTAGTGGCTAGTTGCACACAGGACATAAAAACAAAATTGCCATGGCAAAATAGAGGACGATACAACTGAATAACATATAAAAAGATCAGGGAATAACAAAAACCCTCAAAATGAAATATTGAAAGCAAATGGCCAGTTGTACTATACGGTAGCAAAGCCTGGACCATCAGGAATGTCGAAGAAAACAAACTGAATGCAGCAGAAATGTGGTTTTATCGACCGAAGGCTTCTACGAACAAGCTATAAAGATAAAAGAACGAACAAAAGAGAATTAGACATAGAATTACAACTATAGTATCCACTGTCAACAAACGAAAACTAGGATATATAGGGCATGCAGTCATGAATAAAAATTGCTCTTATGAAAACAGTGATGCAGAGAAAAATGGAGGGTAAGAGAAATTGGGGCAGACCTTCAATGTCGTACATGAACAACATCAAAAATGACATAAAAGAGATTGCAGCATCCATCTACCAAATTGCAGAAGCCAGGGACCGATGGCGGGAAATTGTCAAGTCATCAATGTTGTCAGCTACCATCACTAATGACGATGCTAGCGGGTAACAGGTCACCAATCTTTATAACTCCATAAGATATCTGAATATAACATACGAGAAACTAAATCTTTCAGTCATGTTTTACAGGTACTGTGCTGCTGTCAATTAGTTGTGTAATTTGTCACCGTCAAGTGCCATAAGAATAGATATATTCTCATAAGATGGATGTATATAATTGTAACAATTACGGTTTCTTCATTGAATTGACAATCACTGAATTCTTCATTTCATTGAATCAGCAAGTGACTGACTCGCTTCATCTTTAAAAAACCACAAGCCTACTCCAATCACCTTAAAAGTGTCACTACATTATATACTAAGTATCGAGTCATCCAGGCAAACATAATGGACACTCAGCAGCCGTAACTTAAGTGCAAGGGTAAATTTCCATTTATCTCATATGGTTACATATCATGAGAAACTTTGAAGGAGATTAAAAATTGAAGTCACTCTATAGCTTTTCCCACAAATGTGCTATTCATCGATAGAGGTTGTTTTTGCGGACTTTTGACACGACACTCCTCAAGACCTAGATTTTTTTTTTTTAAGGAAGCAAGAAAATGGTTGGTGTTTTAGGCATCCACCTTTCTGACAGCTTCGGCATTTCATGGGTTATTAGCCTTTCAGGTTTTTGATGAAGAACTAGGACACCTTTGCTGTCGTCATCTTTTTCCCAAAGAAAGCAATCATCTTCTTTGATTTAATCTACCAAGCTTCAAAGGACTAACCTTCTTCCCCATAGCCTTGCCTCCTCCTTCTTGCCCAATTGACTATTCTCATAGTACGTTAGAAGCTGTACATAAATGTAATGGAAAGTAGACATCGACATGGTCTCACTGAAAAGAAATAACAATATAAAAATAGTGAAAAGGTAGTCTTAAGTTTGGTAGGAAGTTATTGGTATTACAGTTGTTGCTTTATCTAAATCCTTACCATTTTCCTCTGTTCTAAGGGCCATTCTCTTCTTGATACTCTCTTTTAATGCCACAATCTATTACCCCTTTGTTCCCTATCAAAAACTGAACTCATTTCTTCGACTTTAAATATATTTCATGTTAATAAGGAATAACATTTTTATGAATATAATGCACTGAAAGGGCATTATTCTTTATTAAAACTTTTGTTATAACCAAGACTGTCATTTCATAACTATTACTTTCATTATTTTGACCACTGGTATCAATATTATTAATATTACAATCATTATATGTCATAATTATGTCACTATTTATTTTCACTATTGAAAATGTGACTTAGAATCCTATGATTGCTCTACAGTAGTCCTCCTCTTTTGTTTGATTTAAATATAGCCCAAGGCTCATTAAATGAGTCATTTATCATGGTATGCCATCCTTTGCATTAATTAATACTATTTGCTTTTCATACCTAACCAAATCCACACGCTTGCATGAAAGGCGACAGAATTCCATAAAATAACGCAAGGCCCATAAGTAATATGTCTCATCGTGGTCGTCTGTATTTTTATGAGTGAGAGCATCCTGCAGATTGGATTTTAAAAGTCACTCATTTCTTTGCTTATAATATATGCTAAACAGAAATGACTCCTCAATTCAAAATCAAAGTGTACATTAATCTAATGACAAAGGTTGCAAATCTCTTGACACCATAAAACAGTTTTAAATAGAGTTCAAGTTAAGTCTGAAAAATAATTCGTTTTTATTGACATCTTGAGGAAACAAAGAGACAAGTTCATTTCGGTGGGTTCTTAATTACATAGAAAATGGCTTCAACCCATCAGCATTGCATTTGTTCACTCATTTAGTGAATTACCTTAACAGCTCTCATCAAAGGATTGTAGGCATTCAAAAGAAATTGGATGCAAAACTCCTTCAGGCTGAGTCTCATGCAGAGAGTTGATCTTCTTTTGTTGTCATTCCCTTTGATGGGAGCTAGATTCTTTGATTTCTTTTTGGGAACCTGTGATTAATGATATGTTAATATAATTAATACAAAGAACATGATACAAAAAGGAAAAATTCAAATATATAATGGGAATAAAATGACTACAGCAGAGCCCCCCCCCCCCTCCCCCGCAATACAATAAATCAGATTTTCAATTTTCTTTCTTTTTTTAATATTGTGGAACATACGTAGAATGATGGTAAACATGCAGTCGTATCATACTGGTAGATTACAATAATTTCCACAAGAATTAAACTGCAAAGAAATAGAAAAGTGCTATCACCTTCCTGTCATCAGATTTTCAATTTTCTTTCTTTTTTTATATTGTGGAACATACGTAGAATGATGGTAAACATGCAGTCGTATCATACTCGTAGATTACAATAATTTCCACAAGAATTAAACTGTAAAGAAATAGAAAAGTGCTATCACCTTCCCGTCATCATAAGAAAATGTTTTGACTTCACACAAGGGTTTATGGTAAATGACTTCCTGATCTGTGATTGATTTAACATTTTTCATCACAAACGTTCCTCCAAATCGAGAGTGTCTGAGGATGAAAAAGAAAGCTCATTAACTTCAGTAAACGTATTTCATAAAAGAAAGCAAAAAGAATAAAACTGAGGATCCATTTATTCAAAAAACTCTATTGACAATTAACTTGACGATTAATTTTTTTTATTAAATAAAGAAATCACTATGGAAAGTTGTACTTCTATATTTTCCAATTCATAATGTAAACATGAAACTGTAAATGATCATCTCACAGGCACAGGAGGCTCAATGCCTTTGCAAGTTCATTCATTCGTGTCAATGCATCTATATTATCAATTCTTGAAACTTGTACTCAGCTGCTCATTTGCCTTATTGTCTTCAAAAATATATTAATGCATTTCCTGTACGCCTAGCATCCTTTAATGGAAAGTGGTAATTTGTTTCTAATAAAAACAAGCAATGGGAAACAAAAGTCAAAGATTTTATAGCCCTTCTCATTTAAAACATATTTATTACGCACAAAATGAGACTTAGGAGAAGTAGTACAGTGCAACCTGTTTATTCCAAATTCCCAGTAATTCTATAATTTTGAACTTCCCAAACAATTGAAAGTAACATTGGCAATGGTGAAAATGAAAATAGTGCTAATGGTAATGAACTCGATGGTGATAGTATTAATGATAATGTTGATGATAATATGAATTCTTAGAATACATAAACAATTGTATTCCTTGTTGCTATTATTGTCATTGATATTATTTAATCAATGATTGACAAATGTTATTTAAATTTTTTCTGATAAACATGTGCATTGGAATATGAGTGAGTGGGTGTATGTCTGTGGTTTTTTATGAAACATTTCTTGTCAAAACGAGATAAATAAAGATTCTGATTCTGATACAAAATGACAACTTAATCCAAATTTTTACCGACTCGACCAGCTTAATCCAATTTTGTTTTTTAGGTCGGTGGAAAACAAAAATTCAGACAAGATGGAAATAATTCAGTCAGAAATCAAATAAAAACTTCACAATTGATCTACACAAAAGACGAATGTTAAATGCAATTAAGATAGAAGCATAGAATACAGCACAGATCATCACAACATTGCACATAACACTTCTTCACACACTGTCTAGCGGCGTAAGCTGTGCAGGCCAACTATTGTGATACAAGTCTATTATCGCTGTGAAATGAACTCACAGATGAGTCGGCGTTGTGATTGCTTTTGAAGTGCATGGACGAATGGTTGACGAACATCATAGTTGTTGTATTGAATTTGACCAATGTCCACTACTTTGGTGATATCAAGGTTATCCTAGACTGCCTTGTAAACAGCCAAGGATTCTTTTACATGCGTATATTACATGATATACACATGGGACCTCCGATATTATAGTCCGTCTCCGATAGGACTTGGCACTATATCCTAGCAATTTAAGGATAGGGGGCAGAAGGAAACCCGAAAAAATTTGGATTTCAAATTCAAGCCTGCATGGGTTAGGGTTTGAACCAGGGATCTTTGGCGTGGTAATCGAGCGCCTTAATCACTAAGCTATCCACTCCCCGTCATAGAACCTGTAGACAGTGGTTTAGAGTGTTCAAAGAAGCAGTGTTTTTAGACGTCTTGACATATCTATGTAATTGTTTCCGCATTGAAAAAAATAGGTTAAATACGAGTGGTGAATCTAGATACGTCAGTTGACAAGATGTCTTCCTATAAGAGAAAAGGTCCATAGACGGTCCCAAGCCTGTATATACAATGCAGAGGGCAATGTTTTCCCTTTTTGCATGCTATACACCCAAAATTTTAAGCTCACTACATAAAATTAGGCATTTTCAGTTATTCCAAATTCCCGGTTAATCCAATTTTTTTTCAGAAACCCAATCGATTTGGATTAAGCAGGTTCAACTGTATGAGTCTTTTGCAATCATTTCCAATTTACAACAGGATACATATGTTAAAGGAACAAATCATATATTACCTGGCAGAATATTTTAAAATGTTAGACTTTTTCTGAGCCTTCTCTTTCTCTCTAGCCATCTCGAGTTCCCTAGAAGAAACATAACAAAAGTAAAAATGGGAGATATAGGGAAAATGTCCATCAATTAAAAAGGCAGGTCTATGAATTCAAAGTCACCACTTTATAATCTTATAAATATTCTAAAAAGTAAGGTTATATTACACAGTAATAAGAAGACTTAAGTTATTTTTTTATTCTTAAATGGGAATGGGAATAAAGAAGTATTTTTCACAGAGTAAAAATAATGAGTTTATTGACTAGTGACTAGTGAAATCATACTGAGTAGAATTGATTTATCATATTTGTTAGCAGCTATCAAAATGACTTCTAATTAAGAGTTAGTTCTTTCCATCTCTCAGCATGTTATCTTACCTCTGATCCTTTTCCTTTTCAGTTGTTGATCGGTGGACTCCTGCAAATGCCAGAGTTTCTACTTCCTAAACAAAACATGAAGTGAAAAAAAAAAAAGAAGTAATCGTTTGCAGTTATCAAGTGAAAGTCATAGCAAAGGATCATTTAGATGTTATCTCAAATGAAACATTCAAAAAATGCTTACTAAGAAGCACTTCTTTCTTATCGCACCTTTATGAGTAAAAATCATAGTAAACTCACGAACTATAATTCTAATCAAACCAATAAAACTTATGAAAAAATAATTAATAAGATTTAGAAGACAAAGCCGACAAATAAAACACCATAAATTCTTCCATTTCCGCATTAATTTTATAATAATTACAGCAATTCAAATTAAAGTCAAATAAATGATAGCATTAAAATGGAAAGTTCCCCCCTTCTTGGTATAAAACTGACAAACTCGATTATTTATCAAGGTGGTCGTGTCCGTTGCACTACTGGGTTTTAAATAATTGTTTTAGAAACCAAAATACGACAACCTAAACACTTAAATGTGAGCTTTGTGGAGCATATCATATCATATGAATTGCAAGATAACATGATAACGCTTAATTTTATTTCTTTTACATTTCATGCATGAGCAATGATAGATTTTATGATTAATTATCCATGTGTCTAAACGAAATTTCCCTTCAGTGATGCATAACATATTTTAAAAATAGAAAATTGTAAAAGTGTAATACATGAACAATGGCATCTACGTATGAACTTACATGTTCCCTGAACATAAGGGAAACAATTTCCATAACATGCATGCACAAAATGTTTCTTTCACTTTCAGTACTTGCAACATACAGAATAAGATCCTCTAAGCCACTTGTATGTGCAACCCTAGGAAAAAGAAACAAAATGAAAATAAATGGTATCTCACATCTCAAATTGACCTACTGTATTAAAATTCTTAAATAGAAAAAGAATGAACTCTATTGACATAGCAGCCAAGTTTCAAAAATCAAAATAAGGAAGACCCTCATGCCGCCTTAGACAAATTGTTAACCAGTCACTTAAGCATCACTAAAATGCATATCAGTGGTACAGTTGTATTAAAGAAAACAAACAGAACACCAGTTGAACAAACGAAGGAAAGACTGCTAAATACAACTTGAGCATTAGATCTAAGACACCAGTAAGGTTGACTTGACCCAAAGTACAAGAGTATTTATTTTTAGCTCACACACAGATTACTGAAAAGAGCAGACCTAAACACTGTCAATTACCTTTATTGGGATGGAAAGAGAAGTGTGTACTGTCAATACTATATATCTATGGTTACTTTTATGACAATTGTCGGATTAAGGACTTGAACTCGCTTGATACGGACTTTGAGAATGAAAAGGTCAGAAACGAAACAAATCCGTTTTAAATGGAACACTTGGCAGCCATTTATTGATAAGTTGCTTATTTGTGCCACAATTCAGTGACAAAAAGTCCCAAAAAAATTGTTGATCCAATATGCAGAGCGATGTGCATTCGTCTTCACTGTAAAAACAGCATTGACTCCCATTTGATATCATCCTATACAAGGATAGCATAAATCTAACATGAATGCAAACCTGCTACAAAAAACAAAAGATAATTTACCATAAAATTTGATCATGGACTGTTGCATCATCATCAGTTCTCTGAAAAAATATAATTAAACAGCTTTACTTTATATGACTTTATTTACAGTTAAATAAAAGCTGCCAACCTTTCAGACTAAAACTATTGTTTTAAAACTACTGAGGTCCCATAAACCGACTCCCCCTCCCCACCCCACCAAAGACACAACAAACAAACAAACAAAGCAATGAATATCTTGGTAACTTTTCTTTTCACCTGCCTTAGATATCGCATAGCTGTTTCAAGCATAAGCAATAGGGAAGAAGGTGAACAGATCAAAAATGTTCATCAACGTAGAAAAAATAATTGTAATTTCAGTCTCTTTTGGACTGGTCAAATTGTACTTCATCAAAGACTTTGTCCTACTGGTTGACAACCATGTATGTACTCATTTGAATTTGTATACATCTTTGGCAAACAGTTTTTGAATCAGTGGATATGTATATTTTTTTATTTGTTGAAATTGCATCTACTCTATAAACATCTTATATTCAAATGTTTCAATCAATGGGATTTTGTAATGAAAGTACTATAGGATTACAAAATGAAAAAACACTACCAAAAATATAAATATGAGTATCGAGTGTGCTCATCTTTAGCAATAAAAGACACTTGATTTAAGCACAAAGCAATGATAAGAAAGGACATTTGTTACAGGAGAGAAAAATTGCTGCATCAGCATCTGATGCATTTATCAAATAATAGATTTATTGAACTCCTTGAAATTGACAGAAATTAAGTTGCACTGTCGTAAACATTACTAATTGATTAAAAATAAACATTTCAAACCATAATGAAATGATGTCAAAACACTGAAATTAGATTCAAGAAAGCTCTTCTTTACATTTGTTGAAAAATACTGTTATTAATGATTATCTGATACGCAGATAATCAAAGTTACCTCAATTGTATCTATGATAAAAAGCTGACCACTTCAACATACCAGGAGATTAAGAAATCGTCAAATCGATACCTGAGAGCAACAATTCGACAAGCACCATTTTGTAACTAATTACTTAGAGTTAGTTGATTTGTTATACCTAGGTATCGAAATAATGAAATGCCCTACCAATTCTCTCTCTGGGTCTGGAGGAATCATCAACACATTTCGTATCAGGATGAATAAACGCTCAAGTTGTAAACGGTCTTCTTCTCTTCTGTGTTCCCAATCCTGAAAATGAACAATAAATAATTTACAATAATGTATAATAAAATTTCATGTCAGATATAGCTACATACTAGAAAAATGATTCCCCATTAAAATGCAAGCACAGAAAGCAAAACATTAAAATATAATCATGGCATCATTGTCATTGTATTTAAAAATGTAATGAATGCTTATTCCATTTTGACTTTTTTCGCTTAATGAATGAAGCCCTTAACTGATTCTACCCACAGCATGAATTACTCGTGCGGCGTGACCTACATTCGTGAACCAAGAACGAGTATACTCAGATTCTCACTGAATGTTATTGTCAGATCTAGAACTCTTTAATTTAGTAAATATATGAAAAGGTACCGTGTCATAAGACCTCTACTATAACGCTCCTTTTCAAATCTAGCATTTTAACAGTTTCAGTTCGAATTATGTCAATTTTTATTGTTTTTCTTCGTTGTATAGCGATGGTGAGTTGCTCACTTAGTGTTAGCGCTCAGGATATTATCAGGAAGATATATATGGACTCTGATAGCAATGATGGAGACCAGTTATTAGAGGACGCATCATATTTTGACACTTCTAGATCTAGTTCAACTGAGTTGGAGTCCTAAATTTTTATTTTCGTAATTATTATTGCTGTGGCGTACTTTACTTTCTATTACCTTCGAAGAACATCGCACAATGGTGTATTATTATATTAAAATCACTTTTAATTGTACAATTATAGAAAAAAAAGTTTTTGTGGAGAATCCTCAATTTATTATGAAACTTGTAAGAAAATATCATTGAATTATCTTGTATAATAAGGAAGCTAAGATTGTTTGTTCTTGAGAGGTCCAAAAATGTAAACACAGGCCCAGGGGGTGTGGTCACTACCTGTACAGCTAGTCTGTGACCTAGAAACCCGCTGTGCAGGGCTTGGGTAGATCGAGTTAATTCTCTATTAGTTTATTAAGAAACAAAAATGTATGTGCATGTGCATTTTCTATTCTGTGAACGAATTAAATGAATGAGAAACTTCAAAAAATGAAATATGTTTCACATTTTAAAATCCTAAAGATAAAGAGAAAAAAGGGGTATGTTTGTTCATACAAAGGAAGCATAGCCAATTAACCAGCTCTAGAAAAAGGAGCATCTATCAACAATGGCATTCAAATCTTAAAACAGGCTACAGACAAAAAAGTTATATAAAGCAACAAATTCATATCTTAGCCAGTAAAAGAAGAGATTAGGATTTCACCCCAACACTAGATGAACTCCTAATACAATATTTTATAGAGTATGACATTATTTGAAAAAAATTAATAAGGAGAGGGTGGGGGATGCTTATCAAAAGATTTCTATATAACTTGAAAACTGTGGGAGAGAGTGAAAGGTTCATTTAAGTCTTGTAAAACAGGGACAGTTACAAAGAGTGCAGGATAGCTGGCAAGAATTTTACATATATCAACTCTATTAAAAAAATAATAATAAATAAATAAAATGAAACAAAATAAAAACATGTTACCAGGTGCAAAAGATCCTTGATTTTGTCAGTCAAAATTCCATAGAGACTCTCATCAATAAATGCCTGTAAGCAAAACAAAATAGTCAATTATAATCTATGTAGTCAAGAAATTCCAATTATTGTTCATTTTCCTAAACCCCAAGAAGCTGAACACCAGACTGGAGAGGTCGGAACCTCCCAGCAGAGCTTTAATTTACTATCCTGACTCAAGAAGAATCTTATAAAAAGAGCAAAAGAGAGACAGACATGAGCTTTCATATTGGGTGCTTGTGCTTCACAACGAGAACGGAGGATTAAGTAGTTTGTAAATCAAGAATAAAATGCATACAATCAACAATTTAATGGCAGCGTAATTGATCCTTGATAAAATTCCTTTGACAATTTTAGACCAGTTTATTTTCACCTCTTTGGTATCCTGCAAATGTGATTCAATTTCAATGCAATGATTTTTCAATGTCTTCTCCTCTGGGATTTCATTATTGTAGACTGACACTACAGGCTGGGTTAAGTTCACAAGTAATCTGAAATCACACAGTTAAATAATTCAATTGATGAAACATTGATACATTAATGACATATAAATAAATACATTAAATACAAGCAATAATCATTATTATGTTAATAGGACACACAAAAATAACAATACATTGAAGAGGATAAGAGAAGACATTTCTTTAATGCCACTAGAAAACCAAATCAAAGTTTTAGGACTATGTAAAGCTGATCTGAAAAAAACAAACAACAAACAAACCAGGCAACAAAACAATCATCATAAGAAGCACCTACTGATTTTATTACATTTTTAATTGTTCAGTGAAATGCATTGTTCTCACATTAAAATGTGCACAATACATTTTTACACTTTTCTCATACTTGTGGTTTACAGATTTGAGTTTGCTACAATGTGTGCCTACTGTAAAAGTCTCAAATCCTACCTAGCATGTGAAAATCATATCTCATCTTGGATGAGTAGGCAGCATTAAGAAAAACAACATGGTTTTACTTTCATAACGAAAATGAGGAAAATTGCCAAAAGCTTTGAAGTCAGCTGATACTGACTGATGATGGTGCAAGGCAGCATGCAGCTGGATCAGTAGACAGAGAAATCATGAAAGTGGGAATGGGTTGAGAGAAAAGGAAGAAATTGGGTCTGAAAAACAAAATTAGAATGTCTCATGACATGGATATAGAAAGAAAAAAAGAAAGTTCAGGATGGGAGATAGTCAAGGATTATTGAAACAACTGACAAGCCTGCTTCCTCCCTCAAGAAGACACAAATTGTGTGAGGTAGACTACTTAAAAACAGGTAGCAGTGAAGGTCATTCAACATGCTAGCATTTTAGTGGTATGAGACCATGTTCTACTTACTTAGTGAGAGTCTCAAATAAAGCTTTATCACCATGATATTCTTTTAGCAAAGGAATGAGGTCATTTTGAACAATTTTTGCATGACCTAGCTGCCGTCTGATCTCACAAGTATCAGTGTCTCGTCTCAGGAAACGAATAAGATCTTTCAAAGTCTCTGTAAAGAATGAAGAGCAAATAGAAATTTTTAAAAATCCTTAGAGATATATATGGATTGGAAATGGACAAAGTAAGAAAAAGACCAAGGGTCCACAGATATTATGTTTCCTTTGAAGAAAAAAAAAAAAAAGACAAAAGGAAATATATTTCTTGGAGAGAAACAAAAAATCAAATCAATCTGAAATCAGGTAAAAACTAGAAAAGTTTCATGCAAATTGTAACATAATTCTTTTACTTAACCATGAACACCATGTTTGGACTAAGAGTTGATTTTAATGAACTTGACAATTATAAATATATACATACACAGTATACATGTACTCATATAAATACTTGGTTTCACCATGGTTTTAAAGCTGAAAGCTGGAGAGACCAGTCTGAATCAGATCTTCTTACTTAAGTCACATTACATTGGATATAAAATAATGGCCAAGGCAGGCCATGCGTTGCTTCATGTACAACTTTGATGCCTCTTATCAAAAAAAGGATGCTGGTCATGTCTATTTTCTGCCACCCTTTTCAATTGCAAACTCCTCTGTCCTTTAAACAAAGGAGAAGGAAAATAAACTTAATTCTTACCTAGGCAACATGGCTCCTTAACATAACTGTTTCCTTCTTGGTAACCTAAAGCACTGCATGTAGCCTGTAACTCTACATCCATCTGTGTAAGAATGAAAATTAATGCTATTGTGAATAGTATAACATCCCGTTGTATTTTTACATGACCTTTGAGTTTCAATGGTACAGTTTAATAATGAATAACGAATTAATAACAGGTTTTTAAAAAACGATCATACCCATATCATCGTGCTCTTTTCAAAGACATCTTGCAAAAATTTCTTTCTAGTGCTGTCCTTTAATGCATTTAGTTTTAATTTAAAACTTTTGTCTCTCTTTCCTTTATTTTTAACAATTCATCACCATCATCCTCTCTCTACCAACAAATTTAAACTTAAATTGTTCAGCAATGTACACTAACCTAGCTACTTTTCAATGTTTCTCTCTCTGAACCAAAGTAGAATTCACAAAAAAGTGTATCTTTTTCAGTTACTCTAATACACTTCAAAAAGACTGAAAAACTTGAATCGGTTATTATAAGGGAGGCGTGGAAGCCCTTAGTTGGGATATTTCAATTCCTGGCTGATATTTTGACAGGGCAGTCCTAAATTAAATTGTTAGGGACAACATGAACCAGTTTGATAAAGTATTCCAGCAAGTGAGGTGTATATATATATATATATATATAAGATATAATATAGAGGAGTACTTCTGAATGTTGGCATTTCCGTGCCGTTTGATTTTGAAGTCTCTGAGGTCGTTTTATATGATTTAAGAGGTTTAATGGAACAACAGCTTCTTCATTGAGGATCTTGTTGAAAAAAGCTAAAATGATGTTTCTTCTTTTCTTCCTCAGCGGTTCCCAGCTAAGGTGTTCCATCATGTTCTGACACTGCTCCTCTGCCATAGTCGTTGCAGACAAATCTTGCCATCTATCCTTGGACTTTCTCTTGCTAATCTATGTCACACTGGAGGTAGGGGTTGCAATCCATAGGCTACTAAACACAAATTCCAGGTCAGGGAGGACAAGGGAGACATATAAGCTTATTGTTTGACATTTGTCGGCCAATCTTTTTTAAAGGTTTCTTTTTATTTTATTAAGCTAAGAAAGTATTTGCTTTTTTATTTATCAACGTAATTTGACCACTTGAATCAAGAGATTATTAAATAGAGATCTATCCATATTAGATGGTAAGACAAATCTAGATAGCAACTATGCCTCTATTGAATCTGTAGCCATGATAGATATATAATGTAGATCAATGATTAGTCTCATCATCATCATCATAGCCTTTCTCAACCTGGATCAGGGTATATAAGCCAAGGACAAAAAAAACCTGTCCATTCCTCCTTAAATCCTAGGCCAGCTTTTTAGTTACATTGTTCCACGGTCTTCCACTTTTCAGAACATTGTTCTCTCCGATCTTCTCCAAGACCCTCATAGTCTACCCTTGATTTCTTTACTTGTGGATCCCTATCCAGCACCTCATTTACATATATGTAATAATATTGCCTTGCTTTCTCATTTAGTGAGTCACATCCATTGCCACCTTCTTCAAATTTCCTTTTTAACACTTCTTTGTTTTATTTGTCGACAAACTTCCTCATTAGTGATCTTCCGTCCATCTAATCTTGAGTAGTCTCCTAAGGCATTTGTTGATGAAAACTCCGATCCTTTGTCAATTATGCTTCCGAGATAACAAAAGGATTCCATCTTGGCATCTCTTCTCAAGTGCTTTTCCCCCTATTTCAACAGTTCTTAAAAATCGACAAAATTAGCAGACGATGGTGAAATTATTAACATACCACCATTTTCTATTGCAAAATATCTACCGCTAACACTAATCTAATTCCCATCAATGTCTCTCCCCCCCGCTCATGGCGGGGGGGGGGGGGGGG
>JASKDV010224549.1:0-18656 GCA_032466395.1 Aegires albopunctatus | reverse complement strand
AAGCTATGGGCATTATCAGATCTCATCAATAATCTAGAGAAAGCTATATGGGCATGATCAAATCTCATCGGTGATCTAGAGAAAGAAAGCTATGAGCATTGTCAGATCTCATCTGTAATCTAGAGAAAGCTATGGGCATTATCAAATCTAATCAGTGATCTATAGAAAGCTATGGGCATTATCAGATCTCATCAATAATCTAGAGAAAGCTATATGGGCATGATCAAATCTCATCGGTGATCTGGAGAAAGCTATGGGCATTATCAGATCTCATCAGTAATCTAGAGAAAGCTATGGGCATTGTCAGATCTCATTAGTGATCTAGAGAAAGAAAATTATGGGCATTGTCAGATCTCATCAGTAATCTAGAGAAAGCTATGGGCATTATAAGATCTCATCAGTAATCTAGAGAAAGCTATGGGCATTATCAGATCTCTCATCAGTAATCTAGAGAAAGCCATTTTCTTGTTTGCTTCATTGAGAGCTAAGAAAGATTTTGAAATGAAAATACATGCCAGGAACATTTGTAAGACTTACAGAGCACACTCCTGAATAATAGATTCTGAATAATGTGAGAATATCCTTATAATATTCTCTATTAATCCAAGTCTTGAATCATAACGTCAGAGCATTGCTGGAATGTATAAAAGACTCATTTGAGACTACTCATCTTGCTGTTTGACTCATCATTATACAATGTAAGAGCATTTATAAGGCTTCTAATCTTAATTGGCCTTTATTTCCAGCAATAGGTGCAACCAGACCTTTCATTTTAATAATCTTGTCATTTTTCTTTTCACCCAGATTTTGTCACCATTGCCACAATTCTAGGAACTGGTATTCTAGGTAAGAAGCTAAACTAGTGCTGACTCATTTGTTATCTTTTGTAAGATTATTTTATATATTATCATGGTCTAGAAGATGTCTGGTGATTAATTGATGGTCATAGGGTTCAATTCCTAGAAGGGCACAATGGCTCCTTACCTGTATTTTCCTCACCTTAGGTTTGAAATGAGTAGGTAGAGTTATATATTGTGTCAGTATCCTGGAGGAAGCTCCTTATTAAACACATTCCTCTTAAATTTGCTTCTCAGGGGTTGAGAAGGATTATAGAATGTAATGGCGATAGGTATTCCTTTAAAAACATAATATATAAAAGTTATATTACAGATATCTACTAGTAGTGGTTACATTAAAAGCATATTTTGTTACTGTTTTTCCACTTCAGGTCTGCCAGTGATGTTAACAAGATCTGGTCTCTACCCATTCCTTATTACATTTGTCATTGATGCTGTCATTCAGGTGAATAATTTGTTTGGCTTTGGCATGCATGATTTTTTTTCATTGTTATATATCACAAATCATGTATATCAAAAGGGAGTTTGTAAATGAGTAATAGATCTCATTACATATTAATTTTTTAAGTTTACATTCAGTTTATCGCTTATACTGAATGCGATTATGTAATTAACAATTTGGATCCAAAATCATAGGTATTTTTCTGCATATATGACTTGTACTTCAGTGGAAATGAGAATACGAAAATATATTCTATTTAAGATGTGCGACTACTTATTAAACAATTAGGATACTTCCGTACTTAAGCTGGTGTCTTCCATTGAAAGGAAGAAAACATATATAACTGTGAGAAATATGAGATTTCATCTTTTGTTTCGTCCGTTCATACCTTATTATTTTTTATGCTTTCAGTCTCTGCTTGCTCACTTTTTTACAGAACTTCTGCAGAGAGCCATAGCTGCTCAGCTCCATAACACAAAGGTATTGTTGTTTTCAATAATTTTTTAAGAGGTTTTACTTGTAATTGAATTTTTCTCAGGGAAGCTTCTTCTCAAATGGAAACCATTAACCCAGTTTGTAACATGTTCTTCTCCATTCCAATGAAACTAGGATAAGATTCATCTCTATGGCTCACATTAATTCTCAAAGGAAGGATTTTTTAATAAACAACACTTTTTGACATTATGTAGAAGTAATACTTCTAATGTGGCATCATGGTCAAGTGGTTAGTGAGGTCAGCTTTCAGTTGAAAGGCTGTGGGCTCGATTCTCGCTAGTTCTTGGTCCAACATTGAGACCTTGGGAGAGTCTCTGTACATGCATTTTTCAGGTTTAAAAAAGAGTACATGGGGGCTAGATGGCTGAGTGGATAGTGGTATTGCACAGTAATACTGAGGATACCGGGTTCGAGCCCCACTTTGGCATCTGTTTTTTTCCTTGAGCAAGATATTTCACCCCAGTTGCCCACTTGCAATGCTGCTCTATGACTGATGGCTGGATTATGTTGGTGTTTGCTCAGCATAGATCCTAAAGAAAAATTTCCCTTAGGGATGAATAAAAAGAATTTTATTTTTATTTAATAACATTCATGGTTTCCGCACAACTCTTCATAAAGACCTCTTGGACTTCCTACCCCTCAGTTGGTCCTCTTTCAGACCTCTGGGTTTATGGTTGGGTGTCAGTCAGGATGTATTCATCTCAATCTTCTCATCTTGACGGTAGTTGCCACGTACTTTTGGCCTGTCTGTTATAACATCCTGATTGATCATTCTTCTGGGCCAGAATATCCAAAGGATCTTGCGAAGTAACTGTGACTGCACAATAACAACCTTCAATTTATTGTCTGTTGAGTGAGCCATCTCCTAGGACTTATAGACGGTTATGGCTACCCTGAATGCTACTTTGATTGGACATGGAAAATGCGTGGAAAGATCATTTGCAGTGTTATTTTACTCTGCCTCTCCTCCCACTGTTTTATTCTGGTTTTATGATCTTTGCAATCAAAATAGCTCAATATCATCAAGTAGAAATGTATATGTCTCATTTTTAAAAGATGTTTTTCTTTGTGTCTTCAGGAAGAGGAGGAAACTGTACCATTGAACTCTATGTTAGAGGAGGACATCAATTTAGACTCAGATGAAGATGAACATACAAATGGTAATAATTGAGAGAGATCTTATACTTTTGATAACATTTATTTTAATGATAATCTATCTGCTCTAGCATTATTGTGGCACCATGGTTTAGTGGTAGACATTTGGGCTGGTGATCGAGAGGTCCCGGATTTGAATCCCGGTTGGGGAAAGACTCTTTTTACATGCATTTCCTCAACGTGCCCAGGTGTAAAATGGGTACCTGGCTATAGATAGTGGAGGAACTTGTCAGTATGCTAGAGTGAAGTGCCTTTCATCAGGTCGCACATCTGTATGCCGCTGCCCCCCCCCGGGATTGAGAAGGATTTTGGAACTCTAAAGCGCATTGAGCACATATGGTGGAAACATGCTATATAAAAACGCTTATGGATCTGTTTGTCCTTTAAATCAATGTATTGGAAATATTGATTTATTGGTAGTGGCTAATGGCATTTTAAGCTATGATGGCTCTTTTAAGTTAGTGTCCTGTCCATATATTATAGCTTGCATAGAGAATCATTATAATAAATGAATAGTATTGAATTATTCATATTCATTAAATCCATGAGATGATGTACTTGCTTGGTAATGTCAGGCGCAGGATTGTCCCATATATATACAGACCCGACCCTCAATATATTAAATACATTGCCAAAGCCCGGAATTTTCAGGCAACAATTGCATCTTTTAGCCATTCTCGTCACTCAGTGCCCTATCTTTTTGCACGAACTGTCGATTTCTAGGATCAGGAAGACATAATTTTATTACTTTAAAGATATGTCCATATTATTTGAATTGCTTCTCGTTTCTTTCACCTTTTCGTTAGTTCATTTTACAGGTGCCATCATGAAGGGGAAGATGTTACACATAAGGGAAATTCCCAGCGTTGAACCACCCAATCTGCACATGCTTGGGAAGATGTTCCTAACATGTGGCCTACAACAAGCCTTCGACTTGTTGATTATTTTTCAGTTGTAAGTTGATTATTTTTCAATTGTAAGTACTAAGATGATGATATGGAGGTTTCTCATAGATGTCTTTGCGCTACTAATCCAGTCATAAGTACTTTTTTGCGAAATGATCTTAAAAACTACGTTTATTACCCTACAGGTGCTCAATTTCAGGAATCTGGTTTCACCCGTAAAATACTATAATTACAATGACTGCTCAATTTCATAGGAATTGGTTTCACTCATAAAATACAACAGTCTATAAACTGCTCATTTTAAAAAACAAAATGGTAATTTTATAATTTGCTGTCATCAGCCTAGAATATCAATGATCCTACTCTTTTGAAGAAAAATGTTATTGAATGGAATGAGATGGGAAAGTGAAGGAATAAGTGTCTCACAAAGCTTGTGACCATTTTGTGAAAAAAACTTCTAATCATTGTTATTGCCAACCATTAAGGTTTTGTTGAGTCTTTTTAAACCGTTTTCAATTATAATTACAATGTACTTAGCTTTAGATACATTTATTTTTATAACCACGCTTTGATCCATCATATTTTTATTTTTCTCTATGTATGTACGTATTTATATAATAACTATAGGAATTGTATGTATACAAATACATGTACTAAATATGCCGCTTTTTATGTTTTTTGAATGTCATATTTTTATATAAAAAAGAACAGACCTGTACAAAATTGCTCTATTTAAGGGACAATAAAGATTATTATTATTATTATTATTATTATTATTATTATTATTATTATTATTATTATTAAACACCACTCGAGTTTTCACTCATCTTTTATTACAGCATAGCTCTCCTGATTTGTTATGCTCTTGCCGGAAGTGAAGCTTATGCGCAGTTGATTGGAATTGAGTGAGTCAATTTTCTTGAAAAGGACGTGTGACTATAGGATAGAAACACTTGTTGCAAACTTTTTATTATTACTTCATCTCAGTAGATGACATATTGTATGACCTCGTTTTTCTCTCTTACAGCAACAAAGATTTTTTAAAAATGTAGTGTCTTGCTTGTAATGAAGTCGGAGAGCAAAGTGGCTGTGTTGCTTATGAGTGCAAATCCTTGTTTGACATTGCAGGCTAATATATCCTAGTGTTAGAGCTGCTTTTTGTTTTCATGTTACAACCTTTGGCACACTTTGATATCTTAGTCATAATTTTGGGATGACTTTTTTTTAGAAGGCGGATTAATGCTTCCAGTTCTTTAAACTTGTACTTGAACTATGTCTCCCACATAGTGAGACGTTAAGGGCACATCTGCTCAGAAAGTTTAGATTAATGGCAATCAGTTGTTTTTGTTGTTACTTATTATTATTATTATTATTATTATTATTATTATTATTATTATTATTATTGTTACTATTATTATCACCATGTTTACTATTTTCTACAGGCATTTCTATGTGATACCTGTCTTTGTGTGGGTTTTAACACTGGCAATTGTGTTTGGACTACAGTTTATTCAACCCATTGTTTCAGTTTTGACTTTTCTGAAAGGCTCTCTGTTGCTTGGAACAGTAAGCTACCTTTATACAAGATTTCCCAAAAAGACACTCGTATTCATCCATTGATTTTTGCTTCTAAGTCAATAAATAGCAAACTCTTTTTTAAAGTAGTGATTCCATACTTTTCGGAGGGATACTTTGAATTATTATTATTATTATTTGGGGTTTTTTCGTAATGGATGATATAGCATCAGAGCCTGGTCTTCAAGATGTGATTGGAAAGCATAAAATTGGTATACTTCTGAGAGGATAGATTTTCTTGTGGAATTTGTTTTACTGTTTCGTATTTTGTTTTGTTTTTTGTTGTATTTTGCCATTTTCTATTGTTGCAATTGACAGGGTGATATGAATAAATTTTGATTCTTCACTGCTTACGCTGAAATGTCAATGAACAAACAATTTATTCCCTTATCCTTTTATCATATTTTCAAAAACACCATTTCAGTTAAAGAAACATAATTCATTTATATTTGTGTAAATTTATAGATCTAATGGGGAAAATATAATATATTATATTTATTCTCTTGTCTTGTAAGCAGTGATTTCAGCTAAAAAAATATTAGCCTTTTGAAAATCGTTTTTTCTTTTATATCATCCTACAGGCAGCAGTGACATTCTATGTAGGCCTTCAAGTGGCGGAGATAGTCCATACTGATTTTCATTATATTGGCGCTCCTTTTCTGATGGGAACAGTAGCTTTAGGTATGTCAAAACTTTATTTCTCTGTTTTAATCAGTGTTCACTTTCAATATTCTTATAAACAGTATTTTCTTTAATTGGTTATTATTAGATGAAAATGGATTAATGCTTTTTATCTCAGGGGTAATGGGAATATGTCAAATGTTCACTTTGTTTATTTATACTTAGATGTTGTTGCTAGCAAATAGAATGTCTAAAAACTTGAAAGTAATTGAAATTTTTATGTATTTTATAACTTATAAGTAAAAGATATATATATAAGCCTGATATATTTGGTCTTTTATCATTTTTAACATTGAATTAATACAAACATGAAAAATCAATTAGGAAGAGGTAAAAGTAAGCTATCTCCATTGGTGATTTTGTTTGACGATGCCATTGAGCTTATGTCTGGGGTTTTTTTTCTTCTCTTAGGGTCTGTTTGTTGCCTTCTTTGCTTGAGATACAAACGAGCTATTTCCATAATAATTGGTATTATTAGATATAATGTCATAATAACCATAGGTCACAATTGGGAGAATATTTCATCAATGCTATGAAATAGCTATGACAAGCATGAAAATTCTTTCTTTTCCTGTAAATGTGTCAAAGCTTTATGTTGAGTTTAGGTCAATTATATTCAAACGAACGATCATTATCAGTCATTATTGAATTACTATGATTTTATTAACATATTTTTTTGTATTTCCTCAAGTTTATCGTAGTTGGTGGGGTTTTTTTTCTCCAGATATAGCTCATTTGCATTTGACACTGATACCATTGATGATTTATATCTTTATTGATTTATTGTTGTTCTTTATTGTGTTGTTTTGCTATCGTTTTTTTTGTTTTTTACAGGTGGAGTTTGCAACACAATGCCTTACACATTTGAGAAAGTGCCTTTTAAGAAAGCTCATGTAAGAGTTTATGAAATTTGATGGAATACAATAAAATCAATAAAAGAAAGGAGACTTTGCTATTATAAAGTTTTAGTTTTTTTAATGCAATATTTTGATGTGAGTTTTAGTACACTAAGAGTTATTATTTCCATAAGTGAATTGAATTGAGTTTGGATAGTATGTTCTGGAGAATTCTGGAAGATGGTGAAAATGGCTTCCTTTTGTCAACAAAATAATGATAAGACTTAACGTGACATTTTTGGTGTAAATTTATAAATCGGGTGAATTCAGACAAGACTTAAATCAATCTACAAAGCAGAGGCTGTATTTTTAACCCTTTCTAAGGTCTGCTCAAATAAGTTTTTAATGCATTGCCTTATAAGCCACAATGTAGGTAGGAAAAGTATTCTATCTTTGATCCAACTACTCATGAAACTTAGTTCATCCTATCACGAAAGTGGGTTGCAAATTGGATTACACTTAACTACCACTTCTCTCCTTTCTCCATCATTTCACACTAGTAAAACAACTCCTTAGCAGCTGTAGAAATATAATGCATTGTAGTTAACAGGGATCAATGCTATAGTACTAGGCATTGGGCAGTCTGTCATATTTGTTTTTCCCAAGCATGGCCACAATTGAAAACTTTTAGATTTGTAGTTCCTTCTCAAGTCTAGACTGTTCCATTATGTGACTATTCGCACCTTTGGTGGAGAGGAGATAATACCTAGGAAAGCAATGATTTGCATTCAAATAAAAATGCCGTTTTGATGTCGGTCAAGTTAAGCCCAAATGTTTAAAATCTGGGACATCTTCTTTAGTAACAATTGGTGTATGAATCTATTACAGATCTCATTTTCCTTTTGTTTTCTTTTTTGTTTTGTTTTTGTTTTTCTTCTTCTTTTTTTGTCTTTTTTTGTCGTTAGCTTATTACATACTTTCCTGGTAGGGCATCAAATATTCTTTGGTTTGCTATCTTTTTTTATTTCTAGATATCAAAATATAGGACTGCTGTTCAATTGGGACTATGGACCTGTGTGATTCTTAACATTTTGTGGTAAATATATTTCAAATGAAAGGTAGAAAATGATAAGCCACAGATGCTGTTTTCTTCCTGATTGTAAAAAAGGATTTACTTTTTCTTATTTGAATTAGTGAGGACTATGAGTAAGATTTTTTGTTATGAGATAATTTTCTCTTACATTTAAAGAAACCATTAAAAATTTGCTTTTTCTGTAATTAAAAGTATCAGTCTGCTTATCTCAAGATAGTCGTATAAATCGTTATACGGTGAGAAAGATCTATCAAAAAGAATATTTTAGAACTTTCTTGTCCCAGTACTGCCAAAGAAAGAAAATAACAATTTGTTATTGGAAAATAAAGGGCTTGTCATGGGTGATAATGACTTAGATGCTCTTAAGAAAAGAATTCCCTTTAAACATAGCACAGTTTTATAATCCTTTACAATAATTCTGATTTTATTATTTGATTCCTTGCTTAACTGCTCCTTATGCTCAAATTTTTAACCATAATATCTATTTTATGTTGTTGTTTTGTAGTCATTATGGTTTGTTTGGGGGTTTTTTCCTTTGACTTTGACAAAATAATTATCCCCTACTGCATTCTCTGTAGTGCTGCACCATGGTTCATGCTTGGGTGGGTTATTCAAGTCTTTCCTCTAAGTAGACCCTTAAGACAGAGATGAATTTACCCTAACGTTTCATAAAGGTGATTTTCATTTATTGTCATTCCAGGTGTTGGGCAGTGCTGGACATTGTCCCTCAGACCATAGAGATTGCTTGTCATCGGGAACTTTCTAATCACAAACTTTACAATAATGCATCACAATCCAGTGGTTCGAGCAATACTCATGTGTGTAAGGGAGAACTGTCTCTAGAAAGGTAAGTGTTGGACATTTAAATGGGACTAATGTTATACAATCTTCCTAATCCTATAAATTGCAAAAAACCTGGACCAGAAAAAATCCACAATGAGATGTTGAAACAACTTAGCTATTGTGGAAAAATAAATCTTCTCACACTGATCAACAAATCATGGACCACTTCACAGCTTCCCAATATTTGGAAAACTGCAATAATGACATCAATCTCGAAAAAGGGAAATGAACCCACTGATCCTAAGAATTTCCGGCCAATATCACTGACATCCTGCCTTGGAAAGTTAGCGGAAAGAATGATAAATAGAAGACTATACTGGTGGCTAGAAGCAACCAAATCTCTTGATCAAGACCAAGCTGGCTTCATAAAAGGTAAAAGAACTGAAGACCAGCTATTTCGACTGACTCAACAAATTCAGAATGGGTTTAAAGATTAGAAGCACACTTTTGCTGTTTTCATTGACCTGCAACAAGCATATATGACCAAGTGTGGAGAAAAGGGCTCCTACTCAAAATGCAAATTATGGAATCCACGGAACACTCTACAAATGGATCAAAAACTTCCTTACTGACGGATTAATTAAAACTCAAATTAACCAATCAACCTCCTCAAAAGCTGTCTTAGAAGAAGGCCTCCCTAAGGATCTTCATTAAGCTGTACACTTTTCCTTATTTTTATGAATGATCTAACATTAGACTAACATCCGCCATCATAGACGTGGAGAAAGCCCTCTTTGTGGATGATCTTGTGTTCTGGCACTCTTCCAAATTCTTAAGATACAGTAAGAGAAAAATTAATAGAAATTTATGCTCACTTTAACTTTACTGCAAAATATGGATAATGAAAATCAACAACCCAAAAAGTGTCTATACCATCTTCACAAAAAGCCAAAAGGTTAACAATGCAGGAATGAATCTGTGCATTGGAGAAGAAAAACTACAAAAGGATGAAAACCCTCTTTACTTATGTATAGTTTCCACTCTGAGGTACCCTATTTTTTTAACAAATCTCCTGCGTCCCTGGAAATCTTAATTTGGGGGGGGGGGGAGTGCGCGGTGGCAAGCGACATGATCTTCCATCACAAAAGGGTTAAAACGTGTTGATATGGGTATTAGCAAAAAATTGAAAATATCTTAATGCTCCTCTTAGTCAAAAACACATTGCAACAGCCTAAAAAGGTGAATTTTCAATTTTTACTGAAAAGCTGATTTTCATTGGATGCATTTGATGTCATGTAAGGAATTCCAGAAAAGTTTAGTTGAATAAGCGGAAGAATGCTCGCCAATTTTACCACTGTAGTGCTGCATTGTCAGTGATACCTGGGCGGCTATTCCGGTAATGCCATGGAGTAAATGCTATTGACAAATGCGCAGGGAATATATTTTATGTAGGGTTTTAATTGCCCTTTAATGTTTTTTTCCTTTCCCATTGAAATGACTTAGATCCCTCTCTTCTTTCATATGAAAACTAACTTAACTAATAACGTCAATTGTTTCGTATGACAAGTCATTTATTTACTCCTTTTAGTGCTGAACTTAATGGGGAAATCTCCACATTGCCGTTGACAAAACTTCTAGAACGGGATCATGCATCCTTCACTTGGGTGGCTGTGTTGACGGAAATCTTTATCATGGTCAGCATTACAGTTTCATACTTGACTATCGGAGGTGCCTTACACCATACACGTGAGTTAAAGAACCTTCTTAAACTTTATTCAATATTTTTTTTTTTTTTTTTTTTTCATCTTCTTTCTTTCCAGAAGGGTAAATCAGACTTGCCAACCAGTATGATTTCGCATATTTTAGTACGCGCTATGGCAGAAAATACGCGAATATGAGTATTTTGGTTAAAATACGCATTCGGGACACGACTTCGTCTCACCGGTAGTTATAACAATTTATAAATCTTGAGATCCCGGTTAACGGATTGCCGGTAGCGGAAGTCAATTGTTAGATTATGCGCGCCAGCAGAAATGATCGTAGGACTACTTCGGTCGATTTTGTTTCTGTCGAAAAAAGAAAGTAGTGTATTGGTTTTTGCGCGTTGAAAATATGATTTTTATTTCAGAAAATATTGATAAATTGGGCATATTATTAGCAAAAATATGATAAAGATTTTGTGATTGTACTAGGGGGTTGGCAAGTCTGGTAAATTGTTATCATTGGTTTTGTTATTGTTTCACACCTACATTTATTTATTCTTTTGTTTATATAAATTTATGTCAATTAAATTTCATTTTTGGATAGAATGAGAGTTTGCTTGCCCAAAATGGCATGGTGGTTCTTTAAAATAGAACTTTTCATTTAAAGCGGGACTACTTTTAAATAGATCCTACCTTGATATAACATGAAATAATTGATCACAATTGACTTGGTTCGGTAGACTAAACAAAATTTGAGCTTTCGTTTGAATCAAAGAAGTTTATACTTGTAAGTGATATTGTATGATAATGCTTTTAGCTTATGGATCATCAACTCTGCTGGCATGAAATAAAATGAAGTCTGTACCAAAGTTTTTAGAGGCACGAATTTGTACTTTAATTGATGATGCCAGTATTCAAGGTGTATACGTAGCAATGATTGTGGCTAAGACAAAATAGTCAATGCTGGGCATGGCAATGATTACTTAATTGTGTTGCTGATGAACGTCTCATGATTCTTTTGAATTGCCTTCATTGCAGTGAATGGGATAGTCCAGTCTTTTTCAAAGCCCACTTCTTTTTCAAGTCAACCGAGGTCAAAAACATCCAAGGCTTGCGCAGGAAAATGGTAAGAGATAAATGGGCCTCTCTATTGCAATTTTACTCTACTCTACTCTTTCTACTTTTATTACTTTCCTTTATTTATTAGACTGAATTACATGTTAACACCGCTCATGATTTGTTTAAGTTTATACAAGCATTTTCTCCCGATAAAATTTCACGTACAGAATTATCATCTTTTTCTACGATCATGTCATAGTTGTTGATTTCCTTATATGAAAAAACTAAAAAAAAATGTCATCTTAGCTGTAAAATGTGATAGCGTCAAGTTATTCCTGTTCTTTAAAGGTCTTATTTTCTCTTTCCATTCTTTTACCATCTTCCTATGATAATGTTCTTAATTATTCCATATGACAAATAATAGTATTGTTAAGACTTTATCAACAATAATTTTCCATTTATATATATTATGCAGGCTTGCAAAGACAGGACTTTCATTGGTTTCCTTTTCATTAGTTTTTGCTATAGCCATGTTGGATCCAGAGGTGAGTCTTAGGAGTAGGGTCTTCACTCGTTTGATTGACTGTCTGACTGTCTGTCATCTTGTATCTGATTCTCTCTCTCGCTCTCTCTTTCCCTCTCTCTCTCTCTCTCTCTTCCCCGTCCTCTCTCTCTCTCTCTCACTCTCTCTCTCCTCTCTCACTCTATCTCTCTCTCTCCTCTCTCGCTCTATCTCTCTCTCTCTCTCTCTCTCTCTCTCTCTCTCTCTCTCTCTTCCCCCTCCTTTCTCACTCTCTCCTCTCTCTCGCTTTTTCTCTCTCTCTCTCTTCCCCTCTCCTCTCTCTCTCGCTCTCTCTCCCTCTCTCTTTCCCTCTGGTACTTACTCACACTCACATTGTGTATAGTAAGGTTGTTTATCGCTTTCTCAAGGTGTTCAAAGGATAATGTCACTGTCATCCAAGATGTTTACTGATGGGGAAAAGCTTATTTTTCAAAAATGCTGAATAGAATATCACCGTGGGATAGAAGCAATATTACTATAACAACAGTTCCTATTACGTGAATTTAACTTTCTTTGCTTAACATTAAGCATCTAATCAATCAAAGGATAGTCACTTTGTGGCGCAGTGGTCGAGTGGATAAGAGTGCTGGGCTGCAAGCAATTGAGCAGCTCGGGTTCGAATCCCACTTTGACCAATGAGTTTTTTTCTTGAGAAAGAAAATTTACTCCCCGTGTGCTCCACTCGACCCAGGTGTTTAAATGAGTACCAACTTTATAATTGAGGGAAGCAGGGCGTTGTACTACGACGACCAACAAAGACCTATTGTGGAATTTATTGTAATTTTTTAGTTTCGTTATTATGTATAATTATTATTGTATCATTTAATGACTGTATGTACAATTGATTTCATAACATGTATGTCATTGTAAAATGAATTTCCACATGTGTATAAAAATAAAGGATATTTAAAAAATGTTTATTTAGATTTTAATTCTCTCTTCTTCTTCTTTTTTTTTTTTAAAATTTCAGGGTTTTGTTGATTTACTGGAAAAGCTTGTGTCTTTCACACTCAACTTTGAAGTAGGATTTTTTATCTTCATTATGCTCATCATCTCTCGAAGGGGACAATATAGGTATGTTATATTATGTTGTCTGTTGATTTATTTATTTATTTATCCACGATCAAAAGGAGATCAAGAGGATTTGATTTGACCAACAATGTTCATCACTCCAGATAGAGGATTACCATATTGCCTTAATCATCTCAAATTTAGGAGGGGAGTGGATAGCCCAGTAGATAAGGCACTCACTTACCAAGCCAAAGGTCCCTGGTTCAAACCTGTGCAGGCTTGAATTTGAAATCCAAAATTTTGGGTTTTCTCCTTCCCCCTATCCTAAAGTCGCTAGGATAAAGCATGCCAAGTCCTATTGGAAACAGACTATTATCTCAAAGGCCCCATGTGTATAATATGTGCATGTAAAAGGAGCCTTAGCTGTTTACAAGGCAGTCTAGGACAACCCTGATATCACCAAGGCAGTGGAAAGGGGTGAATTCAATGAAACTCAAATTTAGGATTGTCTTCAATAGCACTATCGGCTCTCCAGTAGCCCTCATGGTGATCATTATTTTAGATGACTATTCTCATGCTACCATTAACATTTTCAAATTTCTTTTAACTAAGCTTTTATTACTATCTGGCCATTTAGCTTTATTCTAAAAATAAAATTTAGTGGATGTCTTTAACTTTAATTGTATGACTGTCCTCAGTGGAATTTATGTGATTTTTAACACTTTTGAGGCAAGTTTAGGAATAAATAATTGATTAAGGAGAGAAATTATAAGCCTCAGTAGAGCTGGCATCAATATGTATCCATTTATAACCAGTACAATGGTCCTAAACCATCTCTGAAGAGTTCTTCAATTTTTATGAATATCATTTTTTTTACAATTGAAATCTATATCATTGCCCTTATACTTTTTAAGTAGGAATACATTCACATTTCAATATCAAAATTTAAGCATCAAGTGTGTACAGGATTATTAATAATTTATGACATGCTAACTTTTAACAATCCCTTTGTTTTCTTTTTTCCACCAGAAATCTTGAAATCCCGCTGCCTTTATCAAAATATCTTTATCCATTGATTTTTTTGCTTCCTTTATTTTTCAACTTTGCGGTAGTGTACGATATATACAATTCCATATGGGACCTGATATCTCCCAAGGAGCTGGAATTTATTACGTTTAATACATCATTTTCTACTATACATCCAATGGGAAACCTGACCAAGAATCTATCTCATAACATCACTGCTACTACTACTACTTTTAATACTACTTCTACAAGTGCCTCAAGTCAAAATCTTGGGAATGTGTCAATGCAGATTCCAAATGTGGCCTCAATATTACCTTTGAATTCAACGCCTAATGGGTTATGATTTTTTGATTTTTTTTAAAATATGCATATTATCAAAGTATTATTGTATTTATCTAATCTGCTTTTGTTGTATATTTCAAGTCAGTGCCAAACAGTATTTCAGAAAGAGATTTATTTTAAAATGACTCTATGTGAATGCACTCTAGGAAATTCTCATACATTTTCAGGTAATGAAAAACTGTCTCAAATCTTTTTTTTTTTTCTTTAATGAATTTAGATATTGTCCTAGTTTGAAGCAATCCATGACTAAAATTATAATATTTTAAAACAATTAAAAAAGATCTATAGTGCTCTTAAATTTAGACTTGTCCATTCGCTATTGAGTTAGTGGTAATGGTGTGTAATCAGTACCAGCTAAGTGTTGAGGGTTTATCCTGCAACAATTTGTCATCTTGTCCGGAATAATGAGATTTAACTTTGTGTTATCTGCTTCATATCAAAGAAAGTAGGTTAAGCTCAAATCCATTGGGTCGCATTGAATATTTAAATTAAGAATCTTACTTTTATTGATTAAAGAGATTAGCAGACCCTAAATGAATACATCAACCGTTGAATTGAAAATCCCTTGTAATTCTCATATTCACTGAATTAGACTAGATATTAATGTAGACGGTAACGGGCTCTTATGAAATGTTTATTTTCAGTTCTATTCATTAATCTTTATCAATCCCTGAAGGGCAATAGTAGCTGAAAGCAAAGGTTGCATAATCTTGTTGAACAACACATGATTATATTATGACATTACACGTAATGATGTGCAATAAAAAGCCTATGAATGTGCAGTTTGGAACTGCAATATTGTGGAGGTCAAGGACTGTGATGGTTAAAACAGGCTTTGTAGTGACGTGATTGTGAGATGATAGAATATTTGAAGACAGTGATCTATTGTAGTTGCTCAAAACATCTCTAGACAATGAGAGTAAGTCAATAAAGATTTTATTTTTATGTTGCAAATTTCACTTGACAATTTTAGGTTCTTATAATCAAAGGAACTTGTCTACTAAAGTGGGCTTTAATATTATCATTGCAAAACAATAGATGGCTCAAAGTCCAAAGGCATCATCTGAATTTTATATTTGATATATATATATATATAAACAAAATTCACACATTGTGAAGCTATTGTCAAATAAGGAAATATAGGAGAAAGGAAAAAGATTGTGACATTGATTCTCTGGATTCTCAATTTAAGGTTTGACCTCAATACCCTAAACAATTTTAAATTTGAAAAAGCTAATTGGGAATGAAGTCTTTTGAATTTCTATGTGAAATGATGATGAAGAATAAATATTGCATAGTTTGCCTTTATGTGAATTATTATCATCATCCTTTACAATTATCTGTTGACAACTGCAAACTTCAAATAAGGTTAAAAGAAATTATGGTCTACGATATTTATTTTGATATTATATACTATACTATAGGGCCTTTTTAAAAAAAAATGTTTATCTCCATGTTGAAATTAATTCTACTGAATGCCCTGAAATATATCATATTACCATTGCTGTAAAAAAAGGAAAAAAAAAGAAGAAAAGTGGGACTATAGATTTGGCATACTAATTGATATAATGTTGATTTTATAACCTGCAGTCAGTGTACAAATACGTTGAGCTTTTGATTGACATTCCAAATTTGTCAATTTTGTAAATATATACATAATGTTTGATTCTGTAAAAATTCCAAAAAATATTTATTCTTGTAATGCTCTCTTTGTAAAACTTGAATTTTTCAGGACTTCGATGTTCTGAAAAATCTTATTCCTCAATGCTTTAGAATAAGTATATAAATATTTTGAATCTTTGTGAGAACCAATTTTTTTTTAACACGTGATTTTCTGCAAAACTTTTAGAGGGTATTATGGATTTTTTTAACCACAATTTCTGTAAACTTTTATATTTTATTTTATGAGTGTTATACTTTAATTTCTTGTAAAACCTAAATTATTTCAAACTTTGCTGACCATCTACTTTTGCAGCTTCAGGTTACTTTATCGTTAAATCCAATGATATGATAATATACCTGCACAATGTTACCTTCTTTGATCATGTAATATTTGTTTGAAAAAGTGCAATTTATTTTATAAAATCATGTGCAGAAGTAAATTAACTTCATACTATTTTTATTGTTTTCTTCGTATTGACTGTACATGTAATACTCAACCCAGTTGAGTTTTATCAGTTTATTTGAAGAAGAAGAAGAAGAAATGAAGAAATTGTAAAGTTATTTTTGCGCACGAGTATAATAATAAATTTTTGATAGCATTACAATACATTGTGATCTTTATTTTTTTTTAATAAAGAGATCAAGAGAAACATTATATTTTATTTTATTTACTGCATGTTTCATCAAGCAAGATTTCAAATTTGCTTTGACCATCCAGATGTATTTTATAACAAATGTTCTTGTTCTTTTTGCAGCTAAAACATAAAACATGTGATCTATTTATATATTTATGTACATGGCTATATATATGTGAGGTTTTTTGGGGTGTTTTTTTGTTGTTGTTTTTTTTTTGTAGTATTTCCAAATGCTTTACATATTACATTTGGCAAAAGGAAATTATTTTTCTTGTGAAATGTAATCTGCTCAGAGATAGATATTAAATTCAGTTGGAGTTTGTGAGGGTAACACAGCAATATCTTGCTAGTGATGTATTATATTACTTTTATATTTGTTGTTTATTTTGTGCATAACATTGCTGATGTAATTATTGACAAGGGAGACAAAAAGTTGCCTTTAGAATTGAAATTCTGATACTGATCAATAATGAATTACTGCCAGCATAAATACAAATAAGTGCAATATAAGTAAGCCTTATAAACTTTATGCTGTATTTGAAATAGCAGGTTAGATCTTTGTTATTGCACAAGAAGAGCATGTAACATTTCGTCTTTGCCTTGAGTTTTTTAATTTTCATAAAGCAATTACCCCCATGGGAAGCCATGTTTGTAGCAGACAATTAAAACTTGCCTTTTCTTTTATTGCCAAGAAGCTTTCTATATATATATATGTCACAATATCTTTTTCACAAAATGGCCATGGAATATAGAAATTGTCCAATATCTTCTGTTTGCTTTTTCAAATCGCTTCTGTATGAACTGCATTTAATATTTTTTTTTAATGGCTGATCTATGTGTTGGAGAAGATGTGATTGCTTTATTTGAAATTTAATTAAAGCTTAAGAAAGTGCAGTGTATTTGAAATTTAATTAAAGCTTAAGAAAGTGCAGTGTTAAGGGAGTAACAGTCTATTAGCAATTGTCTGATTGATTATTTTAACTCAAATTCTCTGATATCTCATGGAAGGCATTAAGGGTTTAAGTTTTGTCAGGTTCTTTTAAGGAGAAGAAGAAGAATAATGTTCAGACCTCTTTTATCATACTTTCCCCATAGCCTTTGGATTAATCTTTTAATTTAAAAGCTATTGTCAAATTGTTTTATGTTACAAAGAAAAACATCTCAAAATCTTACAATATTACCATAGTGTACTTGCTTATAAAGATGTAGGAAAAATCACCAGATATCTGTATAATGCATTTAAATTTAAAGGCACTTTCCACTTCCTCTTCCTAAATTCCAAATCATTTTCTACAAAGCTCAACTTATAAAGTTGTGTGAAGTTTCTTATTCTACATTGTACGATGTATTTTGATTTGCTTTTAACATTTTCTGAATTACAATCACCAATTTTAGAATGAACTGAAATTATTCAAGCTCAATCTAATCGTAAGTGATCCGATGAATGAGTTTTCAGGCATATTATTATTATTGTCTGACAACTCTTCGAACCAAAGATGTGGACATCAATTGCATTTAAATGTTTTCCACCTGTATTTGAGGCCTTAAATGAAATGCAGGATATAACAAAATTTATATAAAAATGTTTATACTACAAGTGTATATGATAGGTCATCTCTATTTTGATGTATATTCTCAGTTCCCATCTCCCCTTCCTCTTGTCCTGAGGATCCCATTGCTGGGAATATTTAAAATCTCATTACATTTCTTTGAATACTCTGAGTACAATAATTAACAAGATGTCTTTGTTGCTTTTGTCCCCGTGTGGTTCCCGGGGGTAAAGAATAGGGCCAACGCTTCTCCATGTGCGGGTCGTAAGAGGCGACCAGGGAAC
>JASKDV010224438.1:0-18659 GCA_032466395.1 Aegires albopunctatus | reverse complement strand
TCTCTCTCTCTCTCTCTCTCTCTCTCTCTCTCTCTCTCTCTCTCTCTCTCTTTCTCTCTCTCTCTCTCTCTTTTTTTCTCCAACACACGCATATATATACACATACACACATACATACTCTTAGAACATCTATCTTGTGATAGATTTTCGAAGCGGACAATAGACAAATTTAGCCTCACACAAACACACATCACCCATTGTATGATAAAATCATCTTTTTAATAATATTTTATCATAAAAGAGGATTGTATTTAATAAAAATGGAATGTAATTCTTGATTTAAATCTTCACTTTTTATATCTGAGCATTCTACACATGTATCAGTAACCGACTCACTTGGTCCCAATTGACGCTACCATAATATAAATAATTATATAACTTCCTTTCTCTGTCTTGGTTGGCATGGTTTTCATCCGCCCTTCTCACCTTTTCTCATTTATTGTCCTTCTGTCATTCAATGAACACATTTTACATGGAGGACAACACATAAAGAGCCTTTTTTTCATATATCTAATATTAATAAGAGATTTCATGGTCAAGTGTGCCAATAGCAGATCTTAATATCAGTTACACTCAAAAAGACTAGCACTAGGTAAGGTCTTTCAAAAAACAAATAGAATTTAAAAGGAATTCTCATGTCCCACAAGAATGAGTTGAGAAATTTTGTCATTCGCTACTACAATTAAAAACTGGAACAGCATCCTAAAGTCCATCACGTTGGCTAATTCTAAAGCATCCTTCATGAGTTGGTTGAACACATATTATTACCCGAAACATACACATCACGTTGGAGCAGTGTCCCAGTCCTTGGCCCTGTGGCTGATATCCGGATCAGGCCTTACTTACATACATATCTCTTCAAAAGCGACAACAAAATCATTATTAATTTTACAATTTATTTTGCAAAAGATAAGGTCTTTTAAGTGTGTCAAACTAACCAGTTCATTAACTTTATTTTTTATTTCTATTTCATTTAAATGCATAAAAATGGTAAAATCTCTCTTTTCACCTCTACAGGATTTCAGGAATATAATGGAACACCATGGATGAAAAAAGAGAGCTCTCTCCCGCTGATCAGAGTTCAGAGAGCACTGAGGACACAGTACTGCTTCGGAGGGATAGTCATACACTACGTACAAATCGAAGACAGAGTAGGGAACGTACCCCTACTGCTCTTGTCAGCCATGCTTTTAATTTTTTGAATGAAGATCTCCATTCATCTGTGGATATATTTGAAAATGGAACTGTTGATATTTCCGACTTGAGGCAATCTGCTACTCATTTGAAGGATCAATCAGATAATAAAGCTTGTGATGAGAATCAACTCCAAAATATACCTGAGGATAGATTTGAGGATGCACAAGATAGTGTCTTTGTGACAGATTCTAAGTGCAAAGATTCTGGATTTGCCTCCCTGGAGAGGAAGCTTGACGAAGAGACTATACAGGCAGCATTTTCAGAGTTTCAAACTGAAACTATCAAGGATGATGATTCAACAGCTGGCAGCCATATGTGTAGTATGCCACCTACAAATACTTGTGAGAGAACTTCTGATGTAAATAATTGTTCTAATCTAGTGGAAGAAAAGGAAGATTTAGGAGATGAATGTTTTGCTCCTTTGATGTCTTCGAATTCAGTTGAAGAAATAAGTGCCTCTAATAACGATGCTCTTTCTTCTTCAGACACATTGAAGGATGTGAAAGATAGAGTAGCCTTGGCTATGCAAGTTTTAGAAGATAAAAATGATACTGATGAAGACGGGAAGGATTATGATGAAGAAGAAGATGAACAAATAAGTGTTACATCAGAGGGAGAGGACAACAACAGTACTTTTGAAACTGCAACTGAATTTGAACTTTCCTTTGACAAACACGAATACAAAGATGTTAATTCCAATATAAGTAGTGATCTCGAATCGGGGACCATTTTGGAAAATCCTTCTCCTGCCATTTTTTGTCATCTTGAAACTGAAGAATCTCAAGAAGAATCTTATGAGGATTCAGAACGAGAGAAACCACGCCTTTTATCTGTAGATAATGTGGAGGACAAAAACAGTGACCAAGAGATTGCTCAATCAGATTCAACAGGTTCTTCACAGGATTCGGGTGTTGAGGGACAAAGTGTGGAAAGTATTCACAAGGACGATGGGGATAAAAACAAGGCATTAAGAGATAGTTCTGAAGGTGTGTCCATAAGAGAGAAAGCTGTTGCAGACGATGGTCAGGGCGATGCTCAGGGTGATGCAAAGTTAATTAAGATTGAGAGAACCCACCAAGTGGATGCAAATGATTCATCTGATGAAGATACAGGTTAGTGGTGTTTTGATATTTTTGATAATAAATAAAATGAAATTTACTTAGAGCTGCTCTAATGCACCATCTTTTACTTATAGAGCTAATCGTTTAGGAGGTGTTGCATTAGAAGTGATGTTATCTTGAATAGATAAGGATTTTTGTAATACATGTAATTTAATTCAATAGAACTGTTTTATTCCAAATGATGATCGTTGAGACGGGAATTGATATTTCATTGATATATTGTATTAATGATTAAAGTGACTTTAATAATGATATCTTAAAAACAATTTTTAACCTTTAGTAATGTTATGAAAATATGTGTGTTTGTATTTATGTATCGTATGTGTGTGATGTTGGTGTTCCCGATACTCTCTTTACATCATTATTAGATAACCGGTCTCAGAAATTCTTCATGTCTATGGTGACAATAACACTTGATGCATAGGAAAGGGGTGGTGGAAATGCATGCGCATTGGTGAGCAAGGATTTCAATGCTTTTAAATTTTGAAAGTGTGAGTTAATTGACCATGATGTCATTGAGGGGTACGCATGGAATTTCAAGCTCCTGAAAATGAAATGAAATTAACGAGAGCATATTGTTTAAGGACGTAGGGTTGCTAGAAACGTTTAAAAAGATTTAGGGGATTTCTCTTGGCTTTGTTTCATGGTCTGATTTATATTATATCAGTGCTGATAATCTTCCACGTATTTCCACTTTTTTGTATTTCTGAAAATTTTCAATGGCTGTTGTCCAAGTGCTCAGCTCGTAAATCATTAATGTATGGACACACTTCCGAGTACAGAAAATCGGAAATAGTTGGTACAGCAAAATTGACCAGTATCGATCCACGGGCTAAATTCACTCTCTGTTATCTTTGCACTTATATTTAATACCGTATTCAATAAACCCGATATAGGCCTAAAATTCCTATTTCATTCAATTTTAAAACTGTATGCTTATCAAGCTCGCACCATTAGGTTACAACAAAGCTGCTTTCGCTATTCACTCATGTGTAGATCAAGACCTTTAATTCTTCGTGAACGTTTTTGATTCCATTTCCCAACTAGATTTATGTAGATTTCTATATCCAGATCTAATCTAGATTCTTGCTCAGCCTAACGTGTTTTGTTTGTGACAGCTCTCTTGATATCATTTCATAATGAAGGAATTTATCTAAATCTAAGGCCGATGTCCTTAGAATCAAGGGAGTGGACGAAAAAGTCAAAAAACAAATTCAGAATTTCATGGTTGGATGATGAAGTGACTCTCAAAACTAAACACGGTGTTAATGTGACTGTTTCTATTGTATGCTATTTTTCATACCTTTCAAAGGAAAGTTATATTTAAGATAGTCCTAAATGTATGTTAAAATCTCTGGGGTTGGGACGGGTTAAGAAAATATTCCTCTTTATTTACTCTATTTCTCATTATCAGCACTGATATATTTATATATAATCTGCTTTTAAATGTTGTTTTTTACTTTTTTAAAGGAATTTATGCTGAGAGTTTTCGACGCTCAAACTGGATTCAGGTCAGCAGAGAGGGAAAGTTGCAGCTACACGTTCCAACTCCTACACCATCTGCCTCATCTGCATGTAATGAAGAGCTAAGCACTGCAGTTCCAGAACTTCCTGAGGATAATGTAGAAGAGGGAAACACAGAAGAGACCATAGCTTTGGAAAAACCTCCTCCAGGTATAGCAGATGAATGCAAGATGTGTACAATTCACTTAATTTTTGGTGCATTATAAAAGGCATTGCTATGTGATTCTCGATCAGAAGAAAATTATTATAATAATACTTAGAAAAGTTTTCTTTTTGGCATAGCTGATAGTCATAGATTTATTTTATGCTTGCAATTTCAGCTTTTAGTTAGAATTAATGAATGATATCACTATCACGACAATAATTATTTTCCACTAGATCCCTTGGTGATGCTTTATTTTTATGATTGCTCATTCAGATTTAACAGGTTCTTCACATGATTTGGGTGTTGCGGAACAAAGTGTGGAAAGTATTGACAAGGAAAGTGGGGATGAAGGGAAGGCGATAAGAGACAGTTCTGAAGGTGTGTCCACAGGAGAGAAAGCTGTTGCAGACGATGCTCAGGGCGATGCAAAGTTAATTAAGATTGAGAGGACCCACCAAGGGGATGCAAATGATTCATCTGATGAAGATACAGGTAAGTTGTTTTTTTTAATACTTTTTATAATAAATTAAATAAAATGAGATTTACTTAGTGCTTCTCTTGGCATAAGAATCTTCCCAACACCTAATGCACCATCTTTTACTTATAGAGCTATTTAGTTTAGGAGGTGTTGCATTAGAAGTGATGTTATCTTGAGTAGATAAGGATTTTTTTATATATAATCTGTTTTTAAATGTTGTTACTTTCTTTTTTTAAGGAATTTATGCTGAGAGTTTTCGACGCTCAAACTGGATTCGTGTCAGCAGAGAGGGAAAGTTGCAGCTACACATTCCAACTCCTACACCATCTACTTCATCCGCATGTAATGAAGAGCTAAGCACTGCAGTTCCAGAAATTTCTGAGGATAATGTAGAAGAGGGAAACACGGAAGAGACCATAGCTTCGGAAAAGCCTCCTGCAGGTATAGCAAATGAATGCAAGATGTGAAAAATTCACTTAATTTTTGGTGCACTAGAAAAGACATTGCAATGCGATTCTCGATCGGAAGAAAATTAGTATAATATGACTTAGAAGAGTTTTCTTTTTGGCATAGCTGATAGTCATAGATTTATTTTATGCTTACAATTTCAGCTTTTAGTTAGAATTAATGAATGATGTCACGACATTAATTATTATCTGCTAGATCTCTTGGTGGTGCAATATCTTTATGCTTTAGAGAGATATCTGGATAAGCAGATGAAATTATCATAAACAAAGTTATTAGATCCGTGGTACTTTGCGAAATTATAAAAAAAAAACCTTGATTGATGCAGTCGTTACTAACGCGTTTGTCCCACATTGTAGCATCTGGCCGAGACTTAACTGGATGCGAAAGAGAATTTTCTATTGATATGCAAATTAGTTGCAAGCACCGTGCATAGTCACCAAAATCTCATAAAGGTGTGATTTAGATTGTTGAAGAAGCTTCTAGTTTCAATGCATTCTACCTCGGTCAAGCGCAGAAGATCAAAGATGCCAAATGGCCCTTTGCTGCTACCTTGTACCTTGGTACTGATTCCATTTAAAGCCAATGCGCTATATTTACTGATGGGGAGGAGAAGGCATTAAAGTGTGAAATGGTGAGAAGTGGTAGAAATCGATAGTTTAAAGCTAGCGAACATTTCCAGCATCTTGATTGGATGATTCAAGTCTTATGAACATTCAGATCGAAGATAAAATGCTCTTTCCCCCTACATTTTGACTCCAGAGGCTTTGAGCTAACGATTGCATTAACCAAGTTTGACAAATTTAATTCACAGATGGCCACTGGTGCCTTGCTTAGATTTTTAAAAAAATCCATGTTTATAAAATGCAGCATCAAAGAGGAATTTTTCTTCTGTATGTTCATTTTTCAGATGATGTTTTCAATGTGCCAGACTTGCCTTCCCATCCCTGGATTCATAAAAGATCCGATTCCACCACATCCACTACCTCAGAGAGTGAGTTTCAGCGCAAATACGTTTCACGGAGAAAATGTCTTGTCCAGCGAGCTGACAGTCAACAGGAATACCATCGTCTGTCGGCCAGGATTTACGGTGAGTTCGAGCATCAGTTTCAGAGCCTTTTTTCTTTCTTTTGAAATGTTCAAAGTCAATTTTTTGGGGGGTCTGAGGGGGAGGGGGGGGGGAGTTGAGAATCATGGATGTGCAGTAATAATGAAGAGAAAGCGTTCCACTAAATGTGCTCAATGCGCTTTACAGAGTTTCCCTGGCTGACCATTGCACACCAAAATCCTTCTCAACCCCTCAGGTGACATATAGAGGTGCGGCCAATTAAAGGCACTTCACTCTAGCATATTGACAAGATGTTACTCTATTTATAGCCAGGGTCTCATTTTACACTTGCATATAGGGAGGAAATGCATGTAAAAAGATTGCGACCTGCCAGGATTCGTACCTGGGACCTTTTGGTCTCCAGCCCAAATTGTCTACCATAAGATCACGATGCCACACCTGATGAAAATGATGATAAAACAGCTGCTTCGCTGCATGCTGTCTTCAGAGTAGAGAAAGTGTTTTGATAATGTTGTCTGTAGGGGAGAGGGGGGAGAAGGAGAGAATGAACAATGCAGATTTTGTAAGTTGATTGCGGTCAATAAATCCTGTATGTTTATTAATACCCTTTGAATCTTTTTATCTATAGAGGAAGACAAAGAGGTAATTGTAGAAAGGAATTCAGATTGTCAGGATCTTGGACTTCATCTTTTAGACAGTCATCCAGCTTTCATCACATCTGTAGATCCAGGTATGTAATTGTTGCTTTTCAAATTTTCATTTGTACGAGTATGGGGAAATACAAATGCCATTGTCACCTTTCCTTCATTTTCATCTGGAACATGTGTGGTAGAATATTACAAATTACAAATCCTAGATGTTCTTTGCGGCTTTAACAGATGTGGTCCATATACATATAAATCTACAAGGAAGTCTTCATTTGGCTTCTATTTTGATGACAAAACCTGATTAAGGTGTTAATTTACCATTGTTTGATCTCCAATAACACGCTGGTTCGTTGAATGGAGCAGACTTTAAAATTTACTTTCCACAAAGCCATTATCTTAACCAATGACTGACACTGTTTTTAGAGCAGCCTGCAGCTAATAGACTATAGTGTATAATGGACTCATTCATTTCTAGTTCATCTTTGGTGACAGGAAGCATTTCATACAAAAACATAATAATGTGGTCAAATCTGGTTTTACCCCTGGATCATTGGATCTTGGCCCAGATTTCGACAAAGTTTGATTGTTTTGAGGGGGTCCTTTAGGGAAAGAGAGAGTTCAGTAGATTAATCATCAAAATATTTAACTTTGAAATGAAATGATAAATTTTAGCTGAAAATTTTTTTTTCTTGTCAATAAGTGTACTAAGCATGAAATTCATATGGATAACATTGAAAAACATTGTTCCATATTTGGATGAACAAGTCTGCTTGTAAGATCAAGTTGTAGATAGACTAACAGTAGAGTTTTTAACACCTATAAAGAACCAAATGAATCCTATCTTAACCCCCTTCTCTGCTTTCCGTAACTGATAGCTGTGTTAAGGAATTTAGCTATGGCTCTAATGGTATATGTTTCCTCTTTTTCCAATGGACATTTTTAAAAGACAATCAAGCTAGGTAAACAAAGCATACATACGTCATTTCATTCATAAAAGAACAGGGATAAAGGGTAGACAACTCCATGGAAGTAAAGATAAAAGGTGTTTTCTAGATTCACACATTATTGTGGTGCACCAGGTGTGTAGATACAAAAATGAAGGGGTCAAGGGGTCAAACTATGATTATGACAATATGATCACTGGTTCTAACTTTTGTTTAATTCAACTATTACAGGGAGTCCTGCGGATAAAGCTGGAATTGTTGAAGGTCAGATATTGGTATCTGTCAATGATTTAAGCGTGTTGACAACGAGTCATGCGGATATCATTGAGTTGATTCAAAAGTGTAAGTTTTAAAAAAAGTTTTGTTTTATTCTAGGAAATTATTGTATGCCATTACAAGAGAAAGTATTTTGGTTTAGCGCTATTTTTTGGCTTATGCGTGTTTGGTTTAAGTTTGTTCCACTGTATATTTACACTTTTCAGGGTCCTTATGCTAGTCTTGAAAAAGTTTGGAATTTTGAGCAGGACGTTTAAGACTTGAAAAAGTCTTGAAAATTGCCCCTTTTCTAAAAATCTAGTGTCAAGTCTTGTAAAAGTCTTGAAATTTCCCAAGTTTATCGGCCATAGCTTAAAAAAAAAATAAAGGGCACAATTTTGTTAAAACTTATTTGTTTCTCTTCTATTACTCTCTCAAAATGCTTTCCAACTTTTTGATGATGTAGAAAGTCTAAAATTTTGGATGTCTTATGATCTTGATTTTTGTCTCATGGTAGCTGTAATGAACCCTGAATTTTACAATGAAGCGACACACATTGTCTTTGTAAGAAATTTTGTGAGAGGAAAACTCCACTCGCAACTCGCAAAGAGGGTTACCTGTAATGTCTATCAAAGTTGATAATTGAAAGCTTCATCATGATGAACGTTTTATTTTTTTAATGATAAACAAAAATAAAAAGGATATATATTGTTGTATCCTCTTGGAATATCTTTGTAGCCAAAGGGAAAGAAATATGTGACAATAAATAAATAAAAACTTTCTAAGAATTAGACTGGTAAGATAGTTTTCAATGGATGATTTATATTGACAACTTTTTTAAACTTTTCTTATTTCTTCAAGGTAAAGGCAATATAAGTCTGGGTGTGGCCAACAGCGATTTCCAGCCGGTCCGAGACTTGCAGGCCCCTGTGATAGCAGGTTACTTGTACAAGCTGGGCCATTCCAGTCTAGTGCGGTTGTGGAAGAAACGCTATTTCATTTTACGTCAAGATAATTGTCTCTACTACTACAAAAACGAACAGGTGATTTTTATCTTTCAATGATGTGTAAACATATTTAAATGGGTGATGTTAGAAAAATAATTGATATTAAAAAAATTTTTTTTTTATATTATGCTGTCTTGTACTTCAATTAATAACAGCTATTTAAGTATTGAAAAGATAAAAATTAACAGTACTTCATAAAAAGCACTTATCCAAAAAAATGAAATTGATGCTCTGTGTAATTTTTAATGATTCCTTCCATTTGACTGCTCACAACGGTTCTGTATTTTAAGATTATTCATTCGGCCGCTGTTAAGGTCTTATGAAAGACAAAATTGCGCAAATTCTTCAGATGATCTCTAGAGCTACAATTTTAGGCAATAACACTTCCTACCTTTTCGTCCACAATGATATAGCACATTGTATCTCCTCAAGGGATATCCATCTAGATCTAAATATTAAAAGTTATGTCTAGATCTATCAATAAAATGAAATCTTAAGTTAATAAAACAATTATGTAACTGAAAATTTGGATTTAAATTTGGTTGTAGAATAGGATTAGAACAAATTTTAAATGTTATTCAATGCTTGAAGAGATTTTATCATGAATGTAATTTCATCCTTATAGTATGTCATCTACTCTTGCGGCAAACTAGATGTGAATATTGAAATGCAAACATAAAACCGTAAACGGCCTTATAATCTCTTCTAATAAGTCACAACTTAGCAAAATCACATTTCAATACTTGTCATTTGTAACTCGTCTCAGTTAACAATGTATTGTGCCTTTATTTCTGGATAGATTTTAATGAAATTTCACACACTAATATGTAAAAGGAGCACTGCTAGATTTGTGAAAAATTTCTTTGAAACCGATAATCGAATAAAGGCAATATTGAAGCTCAAAGTTCCTGTGCATTTTTTTTGGCCCACCCGATATGATTTGTCATATTAAAGGCGGAATTAAACTTGAATTTCATAAAAATGAAAACTATTAACATTATGTGCGAGTAGAGATGCCTGCTAAAAATGATGGATGGAATCAGTTAAAGAAGAAAAATAAACAAAAACATTCATTAGTTTTAGTCAAGCATGATATTACTAATAAAAGCATGTAATTAATATCAATTTAGTCTATTTAAAATTATTTTCAAAAAGTAGCCAAAATTTGTTCATTTAAGATAGGCATTTTTGAAAAGATTCTATTTTAGTCTGTATTTAACAGATTTAAACTCTTTGTCTCTCTTATATTTCTGGGTTTCCGAACAACTGGGCTCACATAGTCTCTTGAATTATTTAGGTATTAATGACAAGACTATTTCATTAAAACTCCATGGTAGCTATATTGTTACGTAGAAAGATAATTTGCATAACTTTTGGGAAGCTTAAATTGATCTATTTATAAATGAAAGCATTTCTCTAGGCTTTCCACCGGAGTTATCTACTATTCACATCAATGATACTAGCATGATATAATGAAATGTGAGGCCACAGTTGAGTATATATAGAATAAGAACAAAGAAATGTATAGGAAACTCAACCAAATAAAGACTAAACAAAATAGCATGATATAATGCGTTTGTTATAATGGACCAAGAATATTCTCTAGTAATAACTTTTAATGAATACTTTTTTTTTCCTGCAGTAGAAAATACCATGCCTGATAGAATCTGTATGAATATCTTTTGATTTTGTCCTTTTCAATGTTTGTTTTTAGTGGTCATATTAAAGAATTGGATATTGCTTAACATAATCTTTGATGTTTAAGTGCAATTATATATGAATGATATTGTATTTATTACATTTGGAAAGGGCAATGTGTTAATTAATTGAAAATTAATGTTATTAATTGAATAAACCAGTATTAGAAATTTATTGATACATTGTGATTTGCCAGGATGAGAAATTGACTATAAAACTTACCTCTTTGTTGTGATTAATTAAATACAATTATATCGCTATGTAGTTTAAATGATTTATCAAATTATTTCGATAACATTAATCAAAGGCTTATTTATCGAAGAAAGCGATAGAAATAGGTAAGAAAACCAGATGCAGCAAACAATATTGTTAGGGCACTTTTGTATGGTTACTTTGACAACCAAAATTGTACCATTATCATAATAATAGTTTATAATAGGAACTTGAATCTTAATTAATATTACTCATATTTGCCTTGATTTTTGTTTATCATTCCATGGTTTATATATATACAAATTTGTGTCTTTCTTAGTCAATACTTTACCATTGTTATCTGATAAAATGTATGGAATAACGGTACCACTTTTAATCTTTACTTTCATGAAGGAATTGGATCCTTTAGGTGCATTGCCATTGTGCGGCTACACCATTCTGAGACACACAGAAACTAACAAGGACTTTTGTTTTAAGGCAGATAAATATGGTGCTCGGTCTTACTATTTCATGACGGACAGTCGGGACCAGATGACAGAGTGAGTGATTCCTATTGAACCTTGTTCTATTTTTGTCTGTTTGTCTTTGATTGATTATTATATGCAAAATATGGTTACATTTTGCGCTAGATAAATTGATGGGTGTTGAAAAAGTTCCAGATAATTGACAAGTAATGATAAGAATAAAATCACTACAATGGCAATAATGACTTTTAGCTGATAATGTTTCATTAGAAGTATTTCATTGTTTTTGGTTTTTTATTTTCCTAGATGGGTTGGAGCCATGACCCAAGCAGCAGTGAGATCAAAGAAAAGGGTGAGTTTTGAAGGGAGTAGCCTGTCCATAACTAAGACAATAGTAATTATCTATACATTAAAGTGCTCAAATGTCCTATCATTATTAGGACTTTTCAAAGAAACGCTTTCGATTATGTAGTGAGGTGTAATTTATGAGAGCATTTTGTTTACATGTATTCATATATATAGTAGGGAAAACCAGAGTTCATGTAATGGAAAGACAGGAAAGACCTTATAAGAAATCTCCATATCTCAACTCTAGGCTCCCAATTTGAAGGGATAATCTCCTGATCCCGACGCCATCATTATCGTTTGATTTCATATACTTCTGATATTTTTAATATGATCTAAAAATTGCTATGGATCCATAATTAGACTGAAGCACTGCCTGGTAGTTAAAAGGCCAAAGAAAAACTACTTCCTTTTCTGACAGTAAATCGCTGGAAACATTTTTTTTTAATCCTTTATCTCAAAATTACCTTTTTTGGTCTTATCTTAAGTTAATTAAAAGTAATTTTTTATGACCTATATTTTAAACTCTCCTTCTTTTCCCCAAACATTTTGGACAGTCTGTTGGACTCACATTTTAAAAATCTGACCTCCCTCACCATTTTTGTTGTCCCGAAACAGAAAGAGTCTTTTCTCAGTGTGAGTAGTCACAACGTCAGTCTGCCTGCCTTGGATATACGTCGTCCCGAGTGCAGTGGCTTTGTGTACAAGTTGGTGAATCGGTCCTGGAGCAGACGCTACTGTGTCCTGAAGGATGCCTGTATTTACTACTACAAGGATGTCAACTCTCTTAGTGCTTTGGGTATGTCTTCAGATGGCTATGGACTCTGAATGGTGCTAAATTGCTTAATTTGTTGTTACTTTTATATTTTGAACAAAGTGTAATAAGAAATATAAAGATAGATTCATAGTCCATATCTCCTCTCAAGTAAAAACTCACATAATTTACTTCGCATCACCAAAATATTTTCTCATTGCTCTTGAGAGCACACGGTTTAGCAGCTGGTTATCATTGGTTTCCTACCAACATGCAGACAATAATCTTGTACTGTCTTACCTGGGTACATTTTTACATATTATTAGTGTCGTGAAAAAGAAATGTACAAGCTCTCAACATCATTAATCCTCTGAGCCCCATTGGGATCATAAGGCACCTATAAGAGTCCTCCAGCCGGTCCTGTCTTGGGTGAGCCACTGCAGTTCATGCAAGGTCTTTCCAGCTTCTTTCATCTCCTCTTCCATTGTTCATCTCTATGTCCCACTGCCTCTGTTTCGCCTCCCTGAGGGCACCCAGGTTAAGGCCTCGAGGGGGTGCCGCGTCTTCTTCATTCACAGTGTGTGGTCAAGCCAGGTCCAGCGGCGGTGTTTCACCTCCAGCACGATGTTGTTGGGGCCAGTTCTCCAAATCTCCTCATTCGTGATCTTCTGTTCCAATCTAATCTTGAGGTTCCTCCTCAGGCACTGCCCTTCATAACCTCTCAACCTGCTTTCTATCAAGTTCTAGACATAATTAAATTCACACCCTTTCGATTGCTTACCAGCAACATCACTACACAATCAATATGCTTCATACAACGTTTGGTTGTTCCGTTCATATAATTTCTTATTTATCTTTTTTTTTGAACAACTTGTTATTTTGGTTGCTTCCTAGGGGTGGCTCATTTGCATGGCTACACCATCGACGTCGCCGGCCACCCGAAGAAGAAAAACAGCTTCTGTCTCCGTCCACCAGAACCAAAAATGAGGATTTTTAATTTCTCTGCGGACAATGACACCGACAAGAAAAGGTAATCTATAACAAGTCATGTGAACATCATCCTTTAAACCTGCTTTTTATTTTTTCATTCAGATTTTATTATTGAAGGGGTCTGCTGTGGTTCTATTTACATTTGAATATTTGGATAAAGGTTTAAAGCTAGAGTTGAATTAGAAACAATGTGTTCATCCAGGGAATCAATGATAATGTTGTCCAGGTAAGAATTAATAAAAGTTTTGAATGGCCAATTTCAAAGCTGCAGTTTGCATCCAAAAGGATGTATTTTCCTCTTTATACTCCATGAAGATACTGCGTCTTGGATGCCAAAAGCAGAAAAATTACAGATGTCATTTTATCATCATCATTTTCGACATCATTGATAAATCATCATCCTAATTATTGTCATCTTCGTCACCATCACATAATCATCATCATCATCAGCATCATTGTTGTTGGGGTTATTTTTATTATTGTCGTTTATCATTATTATTACTAGAAAGAGCCAGACCCGCACCCTGGATCCTGCTAGTTTTCGCTCTTCCTCGCTTGCTAGTTTCAATGGAATGGGCTGACCCTATTAGAAAAGAGCAGTGATAGGGAATAAGGTGAAGACAAAAGCTTATGAAACGCGGATGAATGTGAATTTTTGAATCAACATACAGAAACCGGGGCGCATGGGCAGTGCATGAATTTTAAACATGACCGTTCTTCTCATTCTGAATGTAATTCCAATCGTAATTAAATTCTGAATTTATAAAAAAATAATAAGGCCAATATCAAAAATCTTGCTTGGCTATGCACTAAAGAATGACTTTTAAGCATGTCTGCCAAATTTGTTGTCTCTAGATGCTCTAGATTTTCTTGAAAGTGTCAACGTAATTTTGGCCTTATTTTTATTATAATATAATTGTTATTTTTATTAGCAGCGTTGCTTGCAATGTTAAACAAACACAATTTATAAAAATTTGAAACAATGCTTCAAAGATCATAAGCAAAGTGAAAGTAAAAGTAGGTTTGGCTTACATCGAGGTGAATGATTTCTATGCTTATTCGTGCTCAAAATGATTAAATATTACAATATGATAATTTACATATATATCTATCGGTAATGAGATTCTCACCTTACGAAGATATTATTATTTCAAAATTTTGGTCGCAGTAAGTTCATTTTTAATGGCGTCTTTCATTATCAAATTAAAAATAGTGTCTTTGCCTAATATGTCTATTAGTAGTATAATTATCATCATTATCATTATTTTTATTATTATTATCATTATTATCATTATTTTCATTATGATGTCCATTTAAAAGATGTTTAATCATGATGCAGGTACTAATTTTAGGTACAAATTCTATGTCTCAATGATAAAAACAGTTCCTTTGAACATTTTTTTGTAATAATTTTTACTATCATAAAACTAATTCATCTTTCATGTCTATATGTTGATTTTACCAGATGGGTGGAGGCATTGATTCATTCCATCCAACGATGGGTGAAGGTTGACAATTGAACATGAACGATAGCAGAATGGCAAAGCAGCACTGCCCGCAAAAGATTCTGAATTACTTTTGGAACGATGGATGGAAAAAGATGAGAAACAACATTGATGCATTAAATATTTCCTCGGTTGCCTCCCTTTTCATGAAGGCTATCACCATAAAGTCGTTTCTGAAGTCGATTCAGTTTTTCTGCATCTCATTCAAAGCAATCTACACTTATTGTTAAATTTAAGAGATTTTCACAAGAATGCTTGAAAAATGTATATATGATTGCGCAATGTATTTATGTGAATATGGGTATAAGCCTTAAGATTGTATTGTCACCTTTAAAGAAATTATTATTGCTCTTTTATGGTAGTATACATTACTGACAGACATTGAAAGCAAAAATTAAGAAAACATTTTTTTTTTTTAATTATCGCTCTCAAGCAAACAAAATGTCATGTCCTGAACCACTTTTAAAATAAATTGATTTATGTTTTTAAATTGTTTAAAAATTGAACTAAACACAGATCTGTTTCTTCATGTGCTTCTTCATTTAATGATTTCTGCTGCTGAATAAATAATTTTTGCTGCTAATACTTAAAGGGCATTAGATGCTTCAATCAAATTTCTGATTTCCACACCCCTTAGCTCTAAGTTCACAATATGTAAGATCTCAATTGAGTTACAGACTGTTCAAAGTGGAGAGTGTGAACTTTTTTAGTTGTATATAGCCTTTTTCCTCTTGCCATGGGATGCAAATCTTTATTTTATTTTATTTATTTATTTCTGTTTTAAATGGTTATGCAAAAATTATGGCAAAACAAATGCATTTATCCATAAAAGTTGTTATTATCAAGCACAGGTTTAAAGTAACATTCCATGTGTATTTGTAGTGCAGGGTATGTTCCTCAATTGTGTTCCTTCCTTTTTAAAATTTTTTAAAAAATTATTTTATTTTATTTTAAAATTTTTTTTTGATCACTTGTGATATTCTGTTCATCATTAAGTTGTTGGAACATGGCCTCTTGGCATTTCTTACATTTTGACAGCACAAAAAGTGCTCAGGATTATAAGCTGTTTTTTAAAACTATAATCTATTTTTAAGGTTGTGCTCAAAGTTATATTTTTTTTAATGAAAATATATTTGAAAATTACTACTTGCAGCGACAATTTGTGACAAAGAGAAAGAATCTCTTTGATAAATTGTAATTCTTTTAATACTTTGAAATTTTTTTTATTTTCTAAAAAAAAACATTCCAGGGTCATGAATTATGTTTTCGTTCATTCCTATATTTCCCTCCCCTTTGTATAAATGAAAAGGCGACAGCATATTAACATTCCCAGGAATTTTTGTCTTTGAACAGGCTTTTCATGCCAATTGTATTATTTATTATTATTAGATTTTCAAGAAAATGGAAAAGTTCAATGAAGATTTACCATTAATTATCCATTATCTGAATAGATTTAGATTTACAGTCTGGTCTCTCTAATCTGAAAATCTCCGTTCCAGGCAATTAGTTTGGATTTTTACAGAATTTTCCGGATTAGGGAATACTATGAAATAATAAAAACAAAATCTGTTCCTAGACTATCGCTCGAATTACAGAGGGATTTGGATTACAGAAGTCCGGATTAGAGAGACCAGACTTTATATTATCAGTGAAGCTCAAAAATACGCCCCGAATTAAAAAATCAAGAGTTTCAATTGGTCTCATTTTGTCGGACTCGACCTTTTGATCTCATACACTGTTCACCATTCCCATTAGTTTAAGTTTTTCATTTTGATTTTTTATATATATGTGTACTTATTTGTATTCTTTTCTTTTTTCTTTTTTTTTTTGGCGTTGAATTATGAAAGGAAATACTCTTATATTGACATGTATATAAAGGAACAATATCCATTTATGCATAATACTAGCTCTATGTATTTTATAGTTTTGTTTTCCATCTGCAAAGACATGAAATAAGCACAATGTCTGCAGCTTATTTTTTGTTGTTGTGTGTCAGTACGTTACTGCCCTTTCTAACAAAAATTAAAAATAGCAGATGTCAGTGAGAAGTGAGATTTGACGTGGAAAACATTTCCTGATGAAGTTGTCATACATGATTATTTCCTGTGATATATCTAAATAGTGTTGCATTTGTCAATGGTAGCCCATCTATCTACCACATTCTATATTCAATCGTTAAGTTACATATTAGGTGGTTTTCCAAAATTGAGTATCCTAAGTTACAAGTGGATTTATAGCCATTTATATAGGCCAGTAATGCTCTATTTGGAAGGGACATTTGAAAAGTGGGAAGACTTTTGTAATTATAATAAACCAGTAAAACTATCAAACCTTGTTTTTAAGCAAATGCAAATCAGACAGATACTCTGCTATTCAAGAGTTATTAACCTTTTCAAAAGAGTTTTGTTAGGAAATACATATTTTACAATAGAGAATTTTGGATAAACCAGACTAGTTTAAGTGAAAAGAAATTAAAGACAACGAAAGGTGTTTATTCAAAATATTACTGCCATTTTGTAGATTACAAAAACGTCACTATGAAAGGAAGGTGGAACTACCTTGTGTTTGTTGAGCATTTGCACTGACCTAAGTTTTAGTAAAACTCCATGTGTTCACGGAGAACATTGCTGAGGAAAAAGAAATGAAAAAATTACACTAAGAGGCTGTTTATTGATGTTGACTCAAATGCAGTGCCATGCGATCGTTTTTGTCAGTGATAACATTTGTCAAAGCTTTTTTGTATGTGCTAAGATATTGTGACGATCAGATCCACATCATTATTGATATTTTTCGTCACTCTCAAAAGGCTTTTTATATTTTTTATTCTTTGAAGAATACGCAGATTATTTTTTGTTTTAGGTTGTGATCAAACGACAGGTATATTTCTTTTTATTGATTTTGGTAATCAATGTCTGTCATTCATTGTGTAGGCTAAGAGTGAAATAGTTTGATCTGTAAAACAGGTCGTTTAAGTGAAAGAGTTATTGATATTTGAGTTCACAAATAGATATATATGGCTGTACAGGAAAACTTGTCACATTTTGCATCAACAAATTTTGATTCTCAATGTAGATTGAGACAGTTGTAAAGAGAGATTCATTTTAACAAAATTCTAAAACTTAACAAATTCATATTTCGATCATTTCTTTTTATCCACTAGCCAACTAGCCATTTGAAAAAATTTTAAAAATTAATTTAATTTTTAAAATTTGAATTTTGATTTTTCTTTTTTTCTTTTTCTGTGATCCGCTTTAATCTCAAATAATACGACAATGCAGATGGACCTTTTTGACTCTCAGCCGGAGACCAATACATTTAAGGCTACCACTTCTACATTAAGTTGATCTTGCATAATAAATGTGAAGTATTATATCAATTACTGAGAGATTAAAATTTATATTATCATGCCCGAATGCGCTCTGCACATTTTACTTATCAAAAAATTTCAGAAGCAAAACGTTTTTAAATTATATATATTTTCTTCAATTTAACTTTTATTATTTGGAGAAAAAAAAAATTAAGCTCAATAACTTGATATTGCTTTTTCTAAGCTAAAGTTAAATCTATCATTTTGCCTCTGCATGAGCTTTGAAGTTGCTTTGTTCAACAAAAGCGTGGCTGTCTTTTATTTACACTTGCATATTACATGCACAGACACGGTGATATATGGGGAGCGGATAGCTCAGTGGTTAAGGCACTCGGCTACCACGCCAAAAGTCCCTGGTTCAAAGCCGTGCAGGTTTGAATTTGAAATCCAAAAATTTTTCAGGTTTCCTTCTGCCCCCTTATCCTTAAGTTGCTAGGATATAGAGTGCCAAGTCCTATCGGAGACAGACTA
>JASKDV010224327.1:0-18663 GCA_032466395.1 Aegires albopunctatus | reverse complement strand
TTTGTCTGAGGAATTTCCTCCTTTTTTAATTTTTTGTATCATCAATGAAACGGGGATGTTGATTGGGTTCCAAACGTAATTCTATCATATAATTAAATCTGATATTAAAAAACCCCCAATAATTAGCCTTGAATAAAAAATCCAGCTGGGTCATGCATTGATTTCAGCCTGTTTTTAAAATCATCATTAAATATAATCATTGTTATCAATTAAATCTTTCAGGGTGATTCCTCAAACAGTCCATTGATGAGAGAAAGAGGAAAGCGAAGTCCCGAAAGTAATCCTTACTCTCCAGCCAGAAGACGATCTTCCTCACCAGGTACACTAGTATTGATATTAATATTATTATAATGTTATTTGCTGTTGAGATTTGCTGGCTTCAAATGAAGTGCAAATGCCAAAATTTACATGGATGGGTCTATATTTCTCTCAGGCAGAGTAATAAGGGTTTGAAAAGAGAAAATGTTGTTCATTGTAACCATTTTACCTAGTTTATAAAAGTTGCAATCAGCATTCTGTATGTTTTTGAAGTTGCAGAATCCATCTTGGGTTTAAAGACAACTTTAAGCATTGTGTTCACGGTATCCATTCCGACTGGATTTTGTTCCTTCAAAAACTAGTCCATACTGTCTGGATATCTCTAGGGGTGGCCAATTTTACATAAAAGCCTGGGAATGGTAGTCACTGTCAGCCAATGGCAAGAACAATGGTGAAATCTAGAATTTGAAATTAATCAGATCAAGGTGAATTACAAGCCTAACTCTCCAATTAAAGGGATCACTAAAAGTGAAGAGCTTAAACATGGTTTAGACTTTATGTAGGCTTGTATATTATGGCCAATGTTAGGGTCATTCTCTCTTTCTTATTATTATTATTTGCAATGGACAGATTGGGCCATTCTAAAGCTGTGTACTATAATTTAAACTATTTTTGGATTATTTCAATATGATTCGTATTAAATATTTTTACGTGCAGTAAAACCTTGGTTCAACATACCCGGTAAATAATGTACTCTCGGCTGCAAAGTACCCTTTTCTAAGTCCCGAGTCCCAAAGTTGTTTTTTTCTTCATAAACCACCCGGTCTACAATGTACTTGGCTAAAACGTACTTTTGGATGCAACAGACTCTTTTGGGAACATTGGTTCATTATAAACCATTTCACAACGTACTTGTTTTCCTCTATAGAATCAAATCACAATCATCTCATCACTAAATTGCAATGTGAACAGAACAACTTTTACTGGACCCCTTTCTATGAAATAATAATATCATGGGCAAGCCTTTTGAAGGTTGTAAAGTTTGCCGTGGTCTTGAGGAAGCTGGAAACCAGATGTTCACACCTGAACGTGCAACCCCCAAATTCTCTAGAAATGATTGTTCAGGGAAATTATTGTTGCATCATATATGACGAGGTTCTATTCTCCCTCGTTTCTTTAGATTTAAAGATGTCCGCATTTTGCAGGTCAACACCATGTCTGATTCTGAGACTTAAGTCTATTGCCCCATTGAATTTAAGGTGGCGGTAATATGAAAGACAATGAGTAATGACAAGGGGTGGGGCTTGATTCACTCCCACTGATTCCCATTGTTCAATCATTGGGAAACCTAATGACGTGTATGATTTCTTCGACCGATTAAAACCCACGTACATGTAGATGTTATAATAATGATAGTGGTAGGGGTTTGTTTGTGTGTAGCTTGAGACTGAGAAGACCACATTGTGATTGACTTTCATTTTCATTTCACTTGTCTGTGATCACTGTTACATACTCTGGACTCAGCAAATTTAATTTTTACATACGTTTTAATATTTAAGCCCTGTTCCAAACTGTTTGGGTGTTGTGCTTGCGGAACAAAGGAAGTTTATTCAGTTAATGTCGCTATAGCTATTTAGCGGGTATGTATATATATATATCATCACAGAGTAGTGAATTATCATTGATCACATGACTTTCCTTTGAAACTGTGGCTACAAGGCACCTCGTCTACATTGTGCTATTTTGTGGTCCGAAGGGAGTACTAAGAATCAAGGTTTTACTGTACTTGTGTTTTTATGAATGTGATGTCCCATTTCTTTTCCTTTCTGTCATGCATGGCCTCTATAATATATGTAAACATCACTGTGTTTGTTATCTGTGAATGAGCTACGCCCTTTCATTACTTTGTTGACAAGGTGATGATACACCGAAGAACTTTCCTATTGTATTTCTTTGTACCTACGAAATGGCAATAAACTACACGTAATGATTATTATTATCATTACTAATATTATATATATGTCAAGTTTTGTTGGTTTCTTGACCTTTTTATTTCTTTTCTTTTTTTGCTTCCCACCAGAGGAGAGCTTTGTCAGAGGCAGGGGCAAGAACCATGAGGACTCTAGATACAGACGAGGTGACAGGCACAGATCAAGTCCAAGTCCTGATGTGGACAGATCTTTTAGAAGGGAGCAGAGACCTAAAAGGAGATCACCAGAGGCATTTGAAGAAGATAACAGAAGTAGGAGGGACAGACACGACCTTTCAAAAGAAATTTCCCAAAATTTCCCATCTAATCCATCAGCTGTTGATATTGATTCTCTTCTTAAAGATGATCGACTGAGAAGTGTATTATTTGCAGGAATATCAAAGGCAACAGCTAAGCTTGAGCAGACCCTCAAGCAGGAGAAAGAAGCAAAGGATGACCCTGTAATGTCGAATACCTCTAGCAATGAAGGAATATCACAAATTTTTCCTTTAGCATCATCTTCCAAGGATTTTCAGCAAAAGCCGCGTTCAATTTTGAAACGTAAGGGCAATGCTGAGGAAAGTACTGATGTTAGTAGTGGTGCACTCAGTAATTTGACAACACTTGAGAAGACATTGCAAATATTGCGAGGTAAGACTGATATTGGTGAGCCATTGTCTGCTCTCTCAAAAGATTCACATCAAGCGAAATCGGAGTCCAAATCTAAAGGTGCTATTGGCTCCTTGGTGTCATATGATGATGATAATGATGAAGAATCATATCTTTATGGTGATGATAAAGAATCAAAAGAAAAAAAGAAGAAAAAGGCATCAAATATACATCCTTTCTGGTCAGTTGATGCTGTTTCGGCTAATAGAGAGGAACAGGTGAATGATCCCGATGCATTTGAAAGGAAAGATAAACAGTTTGAAGAATGGAGGCGGTCCATTCAACAATCTCCTGATAGAAAATCCACTGAAAAAGATAACCTGATCAGAGAACGGTTGTTTCATGAAAAAGAGACAAGGCCAACTGCAAGAAACACCTCTCTACCTCCGAAAGATAAAGGAGATGGTCAAGAAGAATTGGACTCAACGGTCCAGAACATTTTACAATCCATCGGTTTTGACTTTGATATGTCACAGCACATGCAGCAGTTAGCACGTAAAAAGAAGATTCAGGAAGTGGAGGAAAGTGCTGGAATTTCAAACCAGAAAGCTTCATTTCTTAGCAAAAGGAATTTCTTTAGTGAAGAGATAAAGGCCTCTTTGCTTCAAAGTGGAAATGATTTGTCTAAAATTGACAGCTTGCTCCAAGAGGCAAGGGCAAGTGCTCAATTTGAAATGTCAGGTTTACATAGGCCTGCATCAAGAGAAGCGTCATTAAGTCCATTTAGAAGAAGAGACAGAAGCCCTGATGCTGATCGCGTCTTTATAAGAGACCGACACAAGCTAGTGACAAGAAAAGGTCATTCTGAGTGGTCTGACCAAGAGGAGGAGCCCAGGCAGCATAATCGACGCCAGGTCCCTTCAAAGTACGACCCCCTATCTCCAGACGAAAAGATTATCAATGAAGATAGAATGATCCGATCTGCTTTCCATGTCTCAAGGAAATATAGCGAGGATGATCCAAGGGATGAATATTTTTATCCAGAAAAAAATCCTGTTGATATTCCACCAGGTGTTCCTCTACTGACTTCTTACCGATCCCGCCAGAAGGAGGAAGACCTTAGCGGTGGTCTTTTGAAGTCAATGAGGGTTGAAAACTTTCGTGTAATGTCAAGACCTGTTTATGATGAAGATAATCAAGAATTTACAGAAACAAGAAGAATAATTTTACCAGCAAAATCAGATCGGAGAGTCTTATCAAAATCCCCACCAGGAAGAGAATCCAGGTCACCAAGTTTAAGAGGATTGAGGAAGAGGTCAGGTTCCCCTATTTCTGCTTCTGCCCTTAAGGAAAGGCGAATTATATCAAGTCAAACTAGCTCTTTTTCAGCTGGTAGACCTGACTATAACTCACCTCTTGATGGAGCATCTCCTACTTCCCATCGTACGTGGACTAACTCCCGTGAAAGATCTCCTTTTTCTCAGGGGGCTGGAAAAAGACAAGATATCACTCCTCCTTTAGAACATGGTAGACTAAGGTCTCCATCACCAAGAGGCTCAAGGTCTAAACATTACAGAGAAAGATCTAATTCCCCTGATTATATACGTTCCAGGTCCCCAGGTCACAGGCGTTCCAGGTCCCCAGGTTTCAGGCGTTCCAGGTCCCCAGGTCTCAGGCGTTCCAGGTCCCCAGTTCACAGGCGTTCAAGGTCCCCAGGTAATAGGCGTTCCAGGTCTCCTCGAAGACGCCGCTCAAGATCCCCCATTCGGCGTCGTTCTCGATCTCCTAGGCGTCGTCGATCTCGATCTCATTCTCGTTCTAGATTAAGGGATAAGAAATATTTTCCTAATCGTCGCTCTCCTCCCACTGCAAGAAGAAGGCCTTCCAAGAGGAGTCCTGAGAGGAAAGATTCTCGAAAGAGTGGTTCCAGTGCTTCTGATAATAAAAAAGGCACCGCTGACAAATTGAAAAACATTCCTAAATCTAAAGTTGATTTTTCAAAAATGACAGATGAGGAGAGAAAAGTCTATCTTCAAAATATGTTGGCAATGAAAAATATGACAAACCCTTCTCCTATGCCTGAGAAAGAAAGTAATTGGTCTTTGGACATTTTCCAAAATATCATTGAAACATTTGAGAAACTTTCACCCTCTCTTAGTTTGGAGAAGAAGACGGAATTGCTGACAGAGGTATGTGCAATTTTAAAATATTTTTTTCGATTTACATATAGTGACATTGTTTTTACTATCTTTTAATTGCGTTGTCACCATTATTAATTAATAGTGAAAGGTTTTGACAGAGGAGTTGATTTAAGAATTAAGAATCGTTTTAATTCAGATTCATGAAAAAATAGATGGAGACTTGAATGCTGATAATCCTCAAATCACTTCAACAGATTATCTTAAAAGACCGCTAACAGGAAATGCTTTTAGGTGTATTTTTACGTAGGCTCTAGGCCACAGAAAATTAAAAATCAAAGCTATTTCTGATACAAATTGCATAATGTTTAAAATCATGTTACATATATAGGCCAGACCTAAGAATTGATTCCACATACGTACCCATAGTGTGGTATTATTTAACTAGTTGTTTTCATAGAGTAACATAGTTTTATGATTGAGTAAATCAATTGATAATATTTTGCATGGAGAAATTGTCAAAATCATGAATACTGAAGGCAGTTACCATTTCAATATTTCTAAGGGATCAGACAATTGATTCTCGGAGTAATATGAGACTTTTGCTTTACATTTAAATTAGGGTCATTATGACATTTTTATGCTTAACGCTTAATTGTGAATAAAGATTATTTGACATAATGTCTGTTACACTGTTTATATAGCCAATTTTCTTGCTTTATATTATATCAGTGTATGTTATTGTCTCAGTCGCAAGCTGTCCTTATTGGATAGCTGGTTATCTTGTATATGAATCCATACTTCTCCTCAACTCCCTTCATAGATAGGGACAGTTTTTATCCATCGATCATTCCAGAGTTAAGATATACTCACAGTTAATAGAATTTCAACATATTTTTTTTCATATATATATTATTTTTAGTCTTGCAGTAATTCTTTTGGTTTCCTTTTTTTCAGTTAACACCCCTTGATGCTTTTCAGCGATCAAATGTTTTGAATAATCTCAATCAGCGTTTTGCTCAAATTATGACGCTCAAAGTTGAGGTCACAAAACTCAAAAAGCAGCAGAATGAATTGATGAGAAAAAATCAGCGCAGTGGCAGAGGCATTGAAGATCCACAGTTGTCTGTCAATGAAAGAATGCAGGCAAAAGTTGATGAAGAAATTGAGCGCCTAAGTGCTCTGGAATTTAATGTAGAAGTGAAACCATTTTCTGTGGACCCTCAAGCTTTGACCAAAACTAATCAGACTTCAAAAGCAGAAGCAGATAAATCTTCAAAAGTCAATGAAAAATCAAATGTATTGAAGAAAACCTCTGACAATCTCAAAACAGCGCCTGCAACTGATAAGATAGCACCTAAAAGCAAAGGAGAGAAAATGCCTGTTGCTGACAAGAAGAACTCAATACCAAAGGCAAATAGTAATCAAAAGGCAACATCAAAAGGCAAAAACTCAACTTGGACATCAGTTGAAGTTAAGGACGAACTTCCTAACATAAAAGCTGAAGACACAACATTGGTGAGCCTGATTTTTTAAAATATTATTTAGATCAGAATTCATAAAAAAACAAACTTTTTGATGTTTTACCGTAAATATTGTAAGTCCACGTAACCCACAATAAGAACATTGCTATTTTTTGTAAAACATATTTTCATAGTTCATACTAAGTCACTTAGTGCTGGGCTTGGCAATGGTCATCATTTTAAATTTATTTGTGAATTGACAATCTTCGATATTTTGACAAGAAAATCTCAAAGTTTTTCTAGATTGTCAATATGAGGTGGAAATTGGCACAAACATTAAAAAAGCAGCGACATTTAAATAAAAAATGATTACATGTTATCTCAATGTATTAGTGGATAGATTTCTGCATTTACTTTTTCTATTTATTGCAGAAAAAAGGCACAAAAGAAAGAGCATCAAAGTCTGAGATGAAAACGCCTCATGCGACGACACCTCATGCGACAAAAAAGAAAGTTTATTATGAATACATTGACAGTGGAAATCACTTTTGTCGTCATTGTCATGTCTCTTGTAGTAAACTCTTTAATTTTTTTGAACATGCCCATGGAAAAAAGCATTTACACGTAAGTGCATTAGTATTGTATATAACTTTACTTATTTATATTTTTCGTCCAATAAAAGCACGATTATAACTTTGCATATTGAATATTTTTAAAAAAAATTGATACTTTTGATTTAGGGTTTTGATTTCCCCCCACCATATTTCATCTTTGTTTCTTCCCATTTTCCTCATCTAGGCCACCATGAAAATACCAAAGCCTTGGGATGAAGCTCAGCCCAAAACAGTGAAGAATTATAAAGTCGGACAATCTCATTCTAGAAGAATAAAAGGTTTGACCTGAATCAATGATGTATTGCACCATTAATCGTCAGTGTAATTCTCTAAACACGTAGATCCGTTATCATTATGAGCGGACATAAGTGTTTAGAGAATTACACTGACGATCTATTGCTGTCCTCAAGACATTTTTAATGATGATTGTACTTTTAAAGTGATGGTAGAGCAGATATGGCATTTCAATGCAACCTGTGTGTCCCTGGTTCAAGCCTCACTTTAGCAGCTGGTTTTTAACTTGGGCAAAATAATTGTGTACACCTGCAGCGCTGCACTGCAGTGAACATCTGGGTTGCACCAGTCTTTCTTTGGAGTAGACCTGAAAGAAATATTTCCTGTTGGGATGAATAAAGGGATTTTTTGTTTATTTATTTATCTATTTATTTTTACCTTCGTGTTAACTTTGCTTTTGATGTTGGCAATTCCTAAATATCATACCATCTATGGTCTTCGTCTTATTGTAGATCCAATTTGGAAGTATGGAATGTTTTTTTCACGTATTATGATGGTGCAAGCCGATAATTGAAACAGCCATTTGATTTTGCCCTTGACAGAATTCTTTCTATGAAAATTTAACTCTTGAATTGGAATGCCCTCCTCTTTAATGGAACTGGGGGAAAAAAGTCTTAGTCCCAAATAATAGTAATTAAAAAAAAAAATCTTTACGGGTTGGTCCTCGGCCGACTACCGTGCTTTATAGGCGACTAGTTCTGTAGTAGCCTATGGAACATGTCAAGGAGATAATGTGACCGTGTCCCATGAGAAATAAAAAAAAAAAAATCGTTTTGAATACTTTCCTTGACTAAAATTAAAATTGCTGATATATGTATATATATATAATATTATATTCATGAATAGAAACTGTTTTCTCCCCTAAATCTTTAGGTGCGGAGATGATGATCCCAGTGACTGGATTTTATTGCTCACTTTGTAAAGTCTACTGTGGAGACTTCAACGTGACTCTCAATCATCTGAAGAGTGATAGCCATTACGACAAGTATTTGGTATGTTGAGAATGAGCAAACTTTTGGTAGTTAATGTTGCTATCAATTCCACTAGTTTTAGGTCAGTTAGGTTAATCCAATGTCAATCAATCCTACTTAGAATGTTTTGCTAGCCATTGTTAAGTGGTCTAACAAGTGGGTGGAAATCTTGGAAATTTGCTAAAAGGGAAGTGATTTTTTTTTTTTTTAGGTAGAAGTTGAATTCTAGTTCTGAGGTTTTGTGCGCTCACGCTCAAATTGAGATGAGTGAGACAAGAATTGTCAGATATTATATAAAATGTATAACTTCTGTTCATCAATTATTGGTGCTTCTAACAATATATCCATTTGATATTATCATTCATGTGTATATATGATTAAAGAAAAAGGCCACCGTTATTCTTGTCATACAGCAACAATAATCAAAAGTATTATGCTGGTTGCTAAAAATATAATTACAACAAGATTTACATCATTGTAGTCATTATTGTCACATTGTAGTTACGATACTCAGTCTTGACTAGACTATACAATACACTGTATCATAATAATATTTATTAACTCTTCAGCTAACTTCTGCAAGATAAAAAAGTGATAATAATGGTATTGATAATAAATCGAAGTGTGTGCATTGTGAAATCATGTCAAGGAAAGAATAACGTCTCTCATTATTGTCGAAGTATTTAACAATAGAGTTATAGGCCCACACAATGTAGTATCTATTCCTACTGAAGGCGAAAACTACGGCAAGGTAATAAAATAACAAAGAAAACATTGATTATGGATAACATAGAAAATACTTTTCTGACAACCAACTTCCGTGCGAAAGAAATTGATAAATTATGTAGGAAATTATTAATTAAATTTATGTGGGTCTGTGAATGTGATGTGATATTATTTGATAGATTGTTGAGATTTTCTGTGTGTCGAGACTAAATCATCAACTGCACATTGATCCAAAAGATAGATCTAGATCTAGATCTACATTCCATTAAAATGGACTGTTTTGTTTTGTTTTGTTTGTTTGTTTGTTATTGCTCTTGTTTTCATTTTTGGTCTTTTTTTTTTTGTGGTGTAGGCTTAGGCAGATGATGGCCTAGCTCTACCAAGGATAAGAATCATCACCCTCCTCCCCATTCCTTGTATGTTCCACACAGTAGAAGAAGCAATAGAATAAGAACGGTCAAAGTTTAAAGGTACAATGATTATCATAGTTAGGCCTAGAGATGACTGCTGAAGCAGGTTTCTTCTTCCCTATGCCACCTGTTTTGCCCTGTCTTGAAAAGCCTAGGAGAGCTCTTCTCTGATTAAAGAGCCAAAGCCAACTAAAAACTAAAAGCTTCGTCTCCTTGCAGTTGCTTGATCTCTTTTAAGCAACCTGCAACAATAATCATAAGCTTTGTTGCCCTACGGCAAGAATAAGCACTCCGAAAGAAAAGAGATCATTGCTTTTGATTATTGTGAAAGGCCATTTTGGAAGATATGCAATAAATAAAATCGTCAATATTTTGTCCTATTATTGCAGATAGAGTAAATGCTGGCAATGGAGAAAGCAATGAACATACAATTGGTCAATGATTTACCTTCATCATTTTAAAATGTTTTAATCCATTTCTCAGAAAAACATCTTCTTTCACATCATTTCAACAGGATCATATTCGAGATAACCCAACTTATGAACAGGGATTGCTATTAGAGAAGACAAAATATCCTCTCAAAGAAATGGCCAGGGAGGTTTCACCTCAAATTGAAACAAGGCAATTTAAAGGAAAGGAGAAAAAAGCTCACTTCAGAGTGAAGGCTGAAAAGGAAGAGGAAGAAGAAACAGGGGCCCATGACAAGATTGGCATTGTTGATATGGAACTGGATGAAGATGACGGAGATACTGATGTCCAAAGTAAAGTTCCCAAGATGGTACCCAAGCCTCCACCCCCTTTTGTGCCCCCACCACCACCACCAGAGCCACCAAGTGAAAACAATGTGACCACAAGTAAAGATAACAAAGTTCAACCCTTAGATGAATTTCTCACAATTAAACGAAAAGATGCGGGACAGAGTCCAAAGGGAAGAAAGATTCCAGTAATAAAACCACAAGCAGATGCCAGCTTATCTGATTTATCTGAAATTCCTATTCCACCTCAAGTGATGACTGTCAAGTCTCTCAAAGAAACACAGGAGGAAGAGACGCAAGCTGAGGCCAGACAGAGAAAATCTGTAGAGGATGAAGAGAAAAGGATGATGGGTATTGATGTTGATGCAGAGGAAGAGAAACCCTTAGCTGCCATTAGAAGACCGCCTGTTCTTCCTGATCTTTCTGTAAAACAAGACAAAGCCAGTGAGATAAAGATAGAGGTAAAGGATGAGTCCCCAAAACCACCCTCCATTGACACATTGTTTGCCAAATTAAATAAGAACGTTGCTCAGAAACGCAAGCCAGCTCTTGTTGTTAAAAAAACTGAAGCAAATGAAATAGAAAAGCACATACAACAAGAAATTGAAGCCAAGGTGAACAGAGAGAAAGAGAAAATGGCCCGCAGAAAAAAGAAGCAAGAAGAAAAGGAACGGAGGAGAGAGGAAAAAAGAAATCCGAAAAGGAAAATTTATAGTCGAAGTTCAAGTGAGGAGTCTGACTCAGATGAGGAAGAATCAGAGGAAGAAAACTCTTTACAAATTCCAACATCTGATTCAATATCACAAGAGCCCCTAAAAGAGGCAATGCAAGATGCAAATATAGCTCCAGATATAAAGAAAGTTGACCACGATTTTCTGGCCATTCCCAAAACTGTGAGTTCAAATGATGGGGCTACAAAAGATGCCGGGGAATATTCGAAGGAGACTGAAATATCAGAAGAAGCTTCATTTGAAATAAATGAACCTGAAGAAAAAGGAAAGAAAGAGAAGATTCATGAAGGAGGCAGCAAAACTAGTTTATCAGGGGCGAAGAAGAAGGTGAGAGCATCTGACAAAAAGAAAGCAACCGCAGTGACTTCAATAATTACCACTGAAAGCGACCTTTTGGGAGTTTTTTCATCTGCCCTTGATACAGTATCTCAGGAGGCAAGGAAAAAACTGGCCAAAAAAGGCACTGGCAAGAAACAAAGCAAAGGGGTAAAAGATAAACAACAGGTGGCTAAAGCTGGGCCCATGTTTGATGAAGAAGGCTCCAGTGTTTCAATGTCAGATTTTGTTGTACTGTCTGAAGTTACTGATGAAGATGAGTTGAGAAACATAGATGACGATAAGGCTGATGATGAATACAAAGAGACAGCCAAACAAGACTTTGGAGAGGACGAAGATAATATTTTAGCTGAAAACATACAGCTGAAACCTTCTCAAGAGGAGGAAGTTTTAGAAAAAGATCCACAAGCTTTAGGGAATGCTGAGGCCAAAGGTTTTGCTGAGGATGTCGCAGAAAGAAATGCAAATGGCATTAACAATCGCTTGGGGAGATTGTCAGAATCTTATAATGAAGAAAAGGAAATTAAGTTTGAAGAGCCTCGTCTCCCTTTATTTGAAGAGCAGGAAAAACATTTTGACTCTGAGAAATTTGCTGAAGTTAAGGCTCAAGAGATGACTCATCAGCTATGTGAAGATAACCAAGAAAAGCATGTGGAGTCTAAAGAACCATCTCTTGAGTTATCTGAAGATAAAGAGGAAATGCACGTGGAATTTGACAAGTCGACTGAAGGTAAGCCTGAAGAGCTATCTTCTCAGTTATTTGAAGATAAAGAGGAAATGCATGTAGAATTTGTGAAGTCTACTGAAGGTAAGCCTGAAGAGCCATCTTCGCAGCTATCTGAAGATAAAGAGGAAATGCATGTGGAGTTTGAGAAGTCGGCTGAAGATAAGCCTGAAGAGCTATCTGAAGATAAAGAGGAAATGCATGTAGAATTTGTGAAGTCTACTGAAGAGCCATCTTGTCAGCTATCTGAAGATAAAGAGGAAATGCATGTGGAGTTTGAGAAGTCTGCTGAAGATGAGCCTGTAGAGCCTTCTCTGCAGCTATCTGAAGATAAAGAGGAAATGCATGTAGAATTTGAGAAGTCTACTGAAGATAAACCTGAAGAACTATCTCTGCAGATATCTGAAGATAATAAGGAACAGCATATGGAGTTTGAGAAGTCTGCCGAAGATGCTGCCAATAAACAATCTGCATTAACACATCAACCTGCTGGCAGAGGACGAGGGAGAAAAACTGGTGGTAGAGGTCGTGGTCGGGGGCGAAGTAAAAAACCTACTAAAAAAGAGAGTGGAAAAGTTGTCGGCATGTCACATGCTGATGCTGATACAAATCTGAAAACAACCATAGAGGACCAGGAGCCCAAGGTTGTTTCTGAAACAGCTGTGTTGATTACGGAGGAAAACAAAGCTAGTCCAGAAAGGTCTCCGAGTAGACGTTCTCGGAGAGGAAAAGCTACTCCAGCATCCGTAAAAGCTACTCCAACATCCGGACGAGTGACCAGAAGCAGAACCACCAAAGTCCAAAGTGAAATTGAGAATGATGAAAGTGTTGAAAGTTCAGTCAGTAAAACCAATGTTGAAGAGAACGTGACTTCTGACATTTCATCTGTGCCAGATGACAAAGAAGATGGCCACACTAAAGACTCCACCAAAGAGTTAGACATTTCTTCAGAGAAGGATATGGTCGATGAAAGCTGTCCAAAAAATCCAATTGCAACTGAGCAAGTTCATTCCTTTTCAGAAAATACTATCTTGATCAAAGAAATTTGTTCAGATGATGGCACAAAAACAGAAGATCAAGGGAACATGGTTGCCACACAAGAGTTTTCAGGCATAGATACTCTCTTGACGCCAGATGAAAATGCACAGAACATGCCAGAAAAAACAAGCCTTGTTGAAGAGGAGAGCAAAACTGTTGGTAACATGTCCTTTATGGAAGAAGAATTTAAAAAATCCAACGAAGAGGATCAGGAATCCGAGGGAGTTGTTGAGTGTGAGACCACCAAAGAGATGGGTTTTGTATCTTCAGAGAAGGATGTGCCCATGATGACCTTTCAGGTGAATCCTATTTCAGCCGAACTTTCTTCTACTGATAATGCTGCAGTGACCATCAAGGAAGGTGGATCTGATAGTGACGACACAATTGTAGAGGATCAAGATAACATTGCTGTCGATGTCATACAAGAGTTTTCAGCTATGAATACTCCAACTACAATGGATGATGATATTCAGACCATACCACAGTTACTGGGGCCAGACATGGAGGCGAATTATGGTAGTGAGTCAACAGATTTCGTTCTTCACCAGACTAGTGAAGTGCAAGAGGGTAATACCGTGCAAGGAGGTTCCACATTAGATCAAACTTTTGCAGATTCTTATGCAGAGGAAAATGTGTTGAGCATTCCAAACCTTGAGCAAACCATGTCCCCTTTGACTTTGACCAGTCCAATGACCAACCAGCCAACTGACCCGCCCATGTCTGGCATTGTGAGTGAGATGGAAGCACCAGACATCATGGAAGTTGATGGAGAAGAAATCGACGGCATGGCAAGACATGGAAGTAACGAGTCAGGTGAGTTGTTAACATAACATGATGTTCTCACTCTCTCCTATACTACTAGAATTTTATGAAATAATAATTCAAGGCATTTAATGTAGGACAAAACCCCAAGTAATGGAGACAAGATACATACATACTACATGCATTGGAAAGAAATGGAAAAATCAAGTGATGCAGTAAGGAGTGGAAACCTTTGACCTCTGCAGCAGGAATAAATTGCCTTGGCCAAGCAGGAAATGCTTTCTTGGTTAAATGAGTGGAAGAATCCTTTCCTTGCAAGGGCAAGGAAATTCCTGTCAACACAATGGTGGCTTTCCATTTCTTCCTGCATAACTGGATTAAAAGAGAGAAGAAAAAAAGAAGCTTTTCTTCGTATGTAATCTACGCTTTTTGGTATTATTTCGTACGTGTCTTTAACTATTAAGAACATCCTTCTCCTTTTTTTAAAGGTTAAAGTAGGTTTTAATTTATCTCAGAAGCAATAGTAGTGATGATGAATGACATAAATGTTATAGATCTAAATCAAGATTAAGATCTAAATAGATCTAGTGCCTCATCTAGATCTTGATCTAATGAAAGAGAAATTGATCAAGAACAAGCTCTAGGGGGCACGTTCTAAACCTATCCAACAGCCTGAGTAAGCACTAATCCCAACGACGAACATTACATGTACTTCATTTTTTGCTCGTAAGAAGCCAACAATTGGATTCATATCAATCAGTTCGAACCCTTATGATATAAAGCAAATAAATTGCTTACGTGATGAAATAACTCAAAAAGCTGAAGCTTGATGACAACGGGTGGGTTTTAGTTTTAGTTTCTTCTTCTTCTTCTTCTTTTATTATTATTTTTTGAGGTAAGGAATGAAACAAATTGTTGGAGATTGTTTTCCTTTCAGAAAGTTCTTAATATGCAATGCACCCTTTAGTGTAATTTTTTTTTACTTCAATTGATAATCTCTGTTGTCATAGTATTTAATAAGACGTCTAAAAATGATTCTTGGGACAAAAGAGTTAAATTATGGTAATGAATTAGCTCTAAGTCTAAGTAAGCAGTCATATTTTTCATGACCAGACTTTTTCTTGAATGAAAATGTAATGATTATTATCTTTCTTTGTGTTTTCATTTTCATTATCTGAAAATCAGAATCAGAGTTTCTACCTACATCTGGTCTGGGCCTGGATCTTGAAGATGTAACTGATTCTGTTTCTTTATCATTGGAGAATGACACCAGCGATTGAATTTCAACCGAGCCTGAGTAAAGAGTATTATAACTCATTTTCCCCACTTGTGTGTGTATATATATATGTTAGTTACACGAAATGTTACAATTGATTGCTTAGACGCGTGTATTTCTCTTTGTAGATATGACAGTGACAGCTATAATTTTCCTCATTTAAAAATAGTCTTTGCCATTTAATATCAGGATTAAAAGGCTACACAAATTTCATGCCTGTTTTCAGTGTTGTATAAAATTGCATGATTCCGCCAAGTTGTTTTTATATTATTGAATGCAATGCCAGTCAAAAACTGATAGTATTTTTTGTAGATAATGATAATAATACATGTATTGATAATGTTTGATGGCCATATTTAGCATAGTCATATCCTTTCTTTTGAGTTGCTTGGTTAATGTTTCCTTTTCTTCTTCACATACTGAAACGCAATGTCTATGAATGCATCTTAATGTTAAACAAAATGTCTATTCACAATCTTTAAAGGATAATGCAGTTGGATTCAAATTATTGCTACCGTATTTTGTCAAGAAGCTGAAGACCAAGTCATTTTTGCTTGGAATGTAATCCATCATCTTGAGTTTGACAATTTGAAATACAGCTGAAATCCGTTTATATTTGAATTCCTTGGGAATGGGTGAAAATTTTGAATTATCCAACTACAAACTGTGGGAAGAAAGTTAACAATGTAAAAATGCCATTTTCAGTGTGATGAAAATGTATCTGATTAAATCAAAGCCACGTTCCATTTCCATCCAATGAAATTTAGTTGTGGTCCAGTGGTTAGTGAGATTGGCTTGCAATCAAAAGGCTATGAGTTCGATTCCTGCTGGCACTGAGTCCGGCATTGTGTCCTTTGGAAAGCCTGCATGATATTTCCTCACTGCACTTAGGTGTAAAAGGAATATCCAGATAAGGCAGCGAAAGACCTAAGATCTTGTCCGTTAACTAGCAGGACAGTGATGATAATAAGCTTCTAAGATCTTGTCCGTATACTAGAAGGAAAGTGATGATAATCAGCTACTAAGATCTTGTCCGTATACTAGCAGACAGTGATGATAATCAGCTTCTAAGATCTTGTCCGTATACTAGAAGGAAAGTGATGATAATCAGCTACTAAGATCTTGTCTGTATACTAGAAGGAAAGTGATGATAATCAGCTTCTAAGATCTTGTCCGTATACTAGCAGGAAAGTGATGATAATCAGATCCTGTCCCTTTGCAGGGAAGTGATGATAATCAGATCCTGTCCCTTTTCAGGAAAGTGATGATAATCAGATCCTGTCCCTTTGCAGGAAAGTGATGATAATCAGATCCTGTCCCTTTGCAGGAAAGTGATGATAATCAGCTTCTCAGCTGTATGCTTCTCAGGATGTTCAGACAGTTTTGGTGTTCAATGACTGGCCCTGGATAACTGATGTAAATGTAAAGTTGGTGAGCCTGCATTTGGTGCGGAGATATGGACTACAATTCTCTTCTTTATTTTGAAATGCAGACCTAGCTGTCAATAATTAGATTTAGTACATGGATGAGATGATATTATACAGCTGCTTTGAAGAATGGTGAATGCAAAAAGCCCAATGAGAAAGATCGATGAGGCCTAGCCTGGCCTAGATATTGATTTGCATCCACATACCTTCATTATACTACACATACCAAGGCTTTGGTCTACATTTTAACGGCTATCTCAAGGGATTGCGCGTTGACATTAACTTTAAGCCAAGACTATAATATTATTATTGGCAGTGACACCGATGCACTTAACTCTTGATTTTGCTAGGTGTCGTATCGCTCTCATCCCTTCCCTACCCTTTACTCCACGTACCGTAGTTGCTATTATTATTACATGTACTACTAAGTAATCAGTCTTAGACTGCACCGAGAATTGCAGTTGGCTCATGATGTAAATATCTGTTTTAAAGGAGTTTCAAAATTAAAATTAGTGCCCTTCATCGTTTAAAAAATTCTCATAAAGTAAAGTGATCCTGATTTTTTTAAGCCTTTTATTTCATGTTTAGTTTAGTCTCTCTCTATCGAAACTTATCGTATTATTATTATTGAAATTACCTTTCCATTTATACTACAGTAGTAAACTATTAAACCGAAATTCAAGGGACCATCGCCTCTATTTTGGTTTCGACATTATGTTTCGGTTTAATGAAAATAGCATTTAATAGCTAGGGGCAAAACTCACATTTGGCTATGATTTCATTTTCTTCTTTGATGGAAGAAAACTCTTTCAATTTCAATAAAACTAAAACTAAGGTGTGAGACACACTGCCATGCAGTATTGTAGATAGTGTTGAGTTAGGGATGCCTCATTTTTGACATTTTGGTCTTCTAAATTTTTCTTTCATTCACCTGCCTTGTATAATGTTAGTAGACGTAGAGAACTTTAATTTTGAAGTCCAAGGAGTAGCCTAGTTCTTTTCATTAGTCTCCAGCGAGTTAATCCAAATTGTACGGATGAATATTTTGGTCCCCCAGCAGTTATGTTACACTGGTAATGGTATGTATGTGTCGTACGATTATGAACAAGAACAAAGAAAAATTGTTGACAAATGAGTCTACGTCAAGGGTAGCGTGTTAACAATAAATAATTTTTTAACATTTGATAATATTTTATGTTAAAGACTGTTAACAATAACAATTTTTAGCATAGGGGTTACTTCATTGCCCCTTTTTGTGCAGATTTTATAAAACAAGATATAAATATAAATGTAGGCAATATATAAAATATTATTTATAATAGTAATTATAACATAAAATACACACAGAGTGCTTAACACAAAATTAAAAATATTTGTGAAGCTTTATGAAGATAGATAGATAGATATGTAGATCAATATAGTTTGAACCACAACTTTAAAAGTTGTGGTTCAAACTATATCGATCTAAGTATTTCTATATTTTATAATATTAATATATATATGCATGTATAGATAGCTGTCTGAAGTTGAGAATCAATTGGAGTGGACAATGCCAACCATTTCAAAGGCTGGATAATAATAGGTCCCTTCTTGAACTAAAGGTAAGTATAAATGAAAATACTCATCGTGTGTATGATGCCGCCATAGTGTTACAGAACTAATACATTTGATTTTTAATTGGAGTTGCGCTTTTTTTTTTGTTAACTCTCAAGGGTAAGGATGTAGAAGGAATAAAGGATTTAATGTACTGTTCATCAAATCATTATATTATCAATTATTTGTTGTGAAAAATGTGTTTACTGTTTGCAAACTTCATAAATAAAATTGAAAAAGGGTTAACTTCTACTACTTGATTTTATTCTTTCAACTTTGGGTATAAACCTTGTCTTTTTTGTACCAATGTCATTATAGTTAATTCACACGTATTAATATTTATTACGTAGTCATCTGTGTAGGCTGACATCTTTCTTTTGTCCCGTCCATTTTATTGTTATGCTAGCTGCATGTTTGGTGTTATTGTCATACATGTATGGAATTCTATAAATTAACTATAAACCCCAGCAGTTGACCAGACCTCCCTAGTTAGAAATTCAAAATTTTGTAATGGCTTCATAATTTTTTTGTAATTTGACATAAATTTCTGTAACGAGGCAGTGACTTCA
>JASKDV010224326.1:0-28033 GCA_032466395.1 Aegires albopunctatus | reverse complement strand
GTCCACTACTTTGGTGATATCAGGGTTTTCCTAGACTGCCTTGTAAACAGCCAAGGGTTATTTTACATGCGTATATTGTACACATGGGACCTCCGACATTATAGTCCGTCTCTGATAGGACTTGGCACTCTTTATCCTAGCAACTTAAGGATAGGGGGCAGAAGGAAACCCGAAAAAAATTATGGAGTTCAAATTTAAGCCGGTACGGGTTTGAACCAGGGACCTTTGGCTCGGTAGGTGAGCACCTTAACCACTGAGCTATCCGCTCCCCATAAAGAGGGTACCTGAAGATTTTTGTTAGTATGCTAGAGAGAAGAGCCTGTCATCGGGTCGCACCTCTGTATGCCCCCCCCGAGGGGTTGAGAAGGGTATTGGATTGCAATGACCTGTCAGGGAAACCATGTAAAGTGCATTGAGCACATTTAGTGGGAATGCCCTATATAAGAACGCTCTTTACTTTACCTACCATAGAAGTATGAAGAGTATTACTATTAGTAATAAAAATAATAATGCTAATAATAAAGTTAGCAATAATAATTATATTAAAAGCATGATGACTAAGCTTGTGATGCATCATAATACAGACCTGCCACCCAGTCACAACACAAAATCAGCAGATTTGTGAAAAAAAAACAGAAGGACCCAGATTAAATCAACAAATAGCCTGGATCTAGATGAAGATATAGAAATCTAGATGCCATCTAGTTCTACTAACCACTTTTAAAAATACTTAAATGTAACAACCAGAGTAAATAGAGGACACCCCCCATCCCCCAGAGAGAGAGAGAGAGAGAGGGAGAGAGGGAGGGAGTGAGAGGGAGAGAGAAAGAGATGAACAGTTACTGAACTAGATCCCCAGATCGAAGAGATTCTAACGTTAAAGCTGTTTTTGTTTTAAATATCTACTAGATCTAGAGGGGTTAAAACCTATAGATTTTATATCTAATCTAGATTCAAGATCTCTATGTCTCCTTGATCAAGATCTCTAGATTGAGAGATTTAGATCTAAGCTTATTTCCCCCTCTCTCTCTCCCCCAAGGAATGGAATTAGATCTAGTAGATCTAGATATTAGATAGGGGCCTAGACTAGATTCTAATTCTAGATTTTAGTCCGGATCAGAGGAATTTGACTAGAATATAGACTAAATCTAGATTTAAATGAATGGGAAAAGGAAACTCGCATTTTACATCAAATTCCCCCAAGGCAGAGGGTTTAATAAATTTCCACACAGCAGTGTACTCCTCACGATGCTTTTCATGTATTTCACCCTCTTGTTACTAAGCTCCATTCTTCTATCAAGAATTAAATGCTGACAAGGCCTGGATTTTCGAGCGCATTCCTGATAACCAGCGACACCTATCTTTTTGTAGGCTAACATGCCTACTATATCTACGCTAAATATAAGGCATATCGTGAGTTCGATTACTCATTTAAACTATCACAAGGTGACCAGGTATCAGAGACAAAAAAATCCTACAAGCCAAGTATAAAATCCTACATTTTCTAGCAAAATTACATTGTATATAGTATTAAAGCACAAGAAGAGTTATATCCGTTTCAAATTGCTACTTTAATATTCCACATTATTTCTTACCCCTGATATATCAAAGACAATATCATGTGTTATGATGCCATCCTTGCCACATAGTCTGGAAGCACTTTGAAGAAACATGACAGCCTTTCTCATATCTCCTTCTGATGTTTTTAGCACAGCATCAATGGCCTAAAAGAGAGAAGGCTCAAATGAATAAATATTGAATTCTACCCTTGGGTATTACAAATTGCATCACAATTAACTTTTTATAAAACAAAATCCAGAAAAACGTTTTTCCAACCTATCCCCAATATACTTGTCATATATTTGTAACGAAAAATATGATCATAAATTTGGTATCATATTAAAGTGTAGAATTAAGGCTCTTGTGATACCATAACTCAAAACCCATAAATGTGACATATGTTCCAATTCGAAGAAACAGGTCACATATAACATTATAGATATAAAATACATGCAATATGAAAACTAGCCATAAATAAAAATTGATAGTGAAGAAACGTGAGTCATTTTGATTTTTCTAGAAAGATAGCCTTTTAAGTCCTTTTATGCCTATAGTCCACTTTCATACTTTGACTTAATCATAAATTAAGACCCATAAATTAAATTTTCTCTAATACCAATGGAAATAAAATCAATTGTACATACTTCATCTTCCACTTCCACATTCTCTGCAGCACATATCTCTTTTAATCGAGTTGATAATAAGTCTTCTGCCAGGGCCTTGAATCGGAATTTGGCACATCGAGATGTGATTGGTTCTATAATTCGACTGACATAATTGCAAACGAGACAAAATCGTGTTGTCTTGCTCTGTTTTTCCATAGTTCGTCTCAGTGCTGACTGAAAGAGGTAAAATGTTAAATAGAGATGATTGATACTCTCACATTTTGGTAGAAAACATCCAAAAGAGAAAAAGGAATAAAAATAATGCTACATGTAAACAAAACCAACACCAACCCACCCAAAAAAAACAACAACAACAACAAACAAACAACAAATTTATTGATAATAGTACATATATATAACATAAAGAATGATACAGCAGAAATCTAAATAAATTGTGTATAATTTGCTCATCTAAATATAACATTTCTTTAGAACTTAATTGAAGTTGCAAGAAAAATTTAGCAAGGGAAAATCTTGTAAAAACAAACCACATAACAAGAACAAGTCAGAGCTTCATTGTTGAGTAAAATAAAACATATTACAATGAATATCATTTCGCCCGCCTATCTGGCAAATTGATGAAATAATCACTAGGGGAAAATCCTATTTCCTCAAGAATAAAAAACAAAAACAGCCAGGTAGATATTCACCTGAGCATCTCTAGTCATAGAATCAGCTTCGTCCAAGATAATTATTTTGAATGGGGGACAGGGTTTGCCGCTGAAAAGTAGGATTAAGATTTCTCATGAGAGACAAGAAGTTACCAATGTATGTCGCAGATGATGGCACATTTGATAAATATAGAAAAAAAGAAATCAAACCCAGCATCTAATCACTTCCTTAGGAACAAAAATACCAAGCTACAGATGCAACAGAATTAGCTTTGGCACCAAAGAAAATTGCCTTTGGGCCCATGAAAAGCATTTTTTATGTTTATAATTATTCTCACTATCATTGCCATCACAAAAAAATGCTGAATTTTCAAGAAAAAACCCAAAACAAAACAAAAAATAACATGCAGTGATGGAAAAAATATAAGTATAGAAGTCATTTTGAAGCTGCTGTAACTTAAATCAAGATTTCAATTGTCTTTATTTATAACCGTCAAATCATACCATTACCAAGCATAATTTTATCCTACTAACAAGCAGTACCAAAATTAAATTAAATAAACTTACTCAGGCCTCGTTCCACCTGCGGTTACTTGAGCAAATCTTTTCACTTTATCTCTAATGACAGAAATTCCTCTCTCGTCTGAAGCATTTAGCTCCAACACTCGGTCCCTATATATCTCAGAGCTGTAGAGAATAAAAATAAAAATTATTGGAAATAAATAAATAAAAATAATAATTATACACATTATATAGCACTGATATCTCATGAAATCTAGACTCATATTTTCATTTCAATATCTGTTTAAGATTAATTGGGATCATTCATACTATTTTGAAATACAGACCTCACCAGTTTGAAATTCAAAATTGTAATTATATGGTAATTTTACTGTGAATTTTCAGAAAAACCATAAACGAGCTAAATGCTTCTTGAAAACTAGAACGAATATATAAACATTCATCTGTGAAAGTTGACCTATGTAAAGGCATATAAAACTATAATTTTCTACAAAGCCATTTCTAAGTACCAGGGATGCCTCCACCTCCAGGCAAATTTTAAAAAAGCCTGAAAATTTCCCAGAATGCGCTAACTTTGTGGCAAAGTGCCATCCACCATCTCAATGTTCAAAAATGCATAATAATAGCATTAAAAAAAATTCATCTATTCTACTACTACTGAAAAATATCAACTATAATAATTTTACAAAAAAAGAGAGAGAAGAGGAATGATCAGTGAGAGGAAAAAGAAAAAAGCTTGAAAACAATTCAAGTTCTAGTCAACGCTTTGCGGAAAATATCAACTATAATAATTATAGAAAAAGAGAGAGAAGAGAAATGATGTGTGAGAGGAAAAAGAAAAAAGCTTGAAAACAGTTCAAGTTCTAGTCAACGCTTTGCAGCATTGTTTGCAATGATTAAATAAACACAATGAAAGAATCAAATCAAAGCTTCAACGATCCTAAACAAAGAAAATGGAAGTCGATTGGACTTGCTCCGTGTTGAATGGATTTCCTGGCCACACAAGTTGAAAATTATAATTGAAACGTTAAAATAAAATATTTTATAGACATATCATTTATTGCTAGTGAAGTTCTCACCTTAGGAAGATAATATCATTTCAAAATTTTGGTTGTAGTCAGATTCTTTATTAATTCTAATGGTGCCGTTTCATAACCGTAGTAAAATTTAACGCATATTTGTGTCATATGTTTATTAGAAAACATTTGATTTATTGTAAACATGAAAACTTAGAGAGAGAGGATACAATGGCTTTATAAATAATCATAAAAGGATTAAATGAAATTGAATACTCCAAAAATAGTAAAAACAGCCATAAATAATATATAATTTTTTAAAAAAAATCATAGAGAAAATCAAAATGGACTTTAATCTCTTACCCAAATAGTTGTCTTGAGGCAGCAAGAATGGTGGATGTTTTACCTGTTCCAGGTGGACCATAAAATAACAAATTTGGCAGCTGAAATTATAAGAGATCATATTTATGGAATTAAGATGAAATGGTCTGCCTGGTAGCTGAATTAGTTCACACATTGTCTTCCTAGCATGCATAGGTTATCCACACAGTTGGACGAGAATTTTTAGCTATTTTATACTGCCCATGCACCACCAATCATACTTTAAAGTTCTCATTTGAGTTTTATACACAGTCTCCTTGTTACCAATAAAATTACAATTGCTATTCTTAGCCTGAAAGGAACGATCCTCTGAGTAATTTGTGAACCATGTGGATATCGTGAGCCGGTAAAATTGGCTGCACATCAATATGCGCAGTTGCTTTGAGCCAGTAGAATCGGCTTGAATTAGTACAGTACAAGATGAGAGCCAATCATGTTTTGGTGAATGGGGTATAACATTGTATATGCCCACGTGTATTATGTGTGTATTGAGGTAAAGCGACATGCAACAATCAGTATCAAGCGGTGGAGTCCCTGTTGCAGCCGAATTGTGCCAAATGAGCACTGTTATAGCATGGATTATTGGTACTTAAACTCATAGACATGTAAAACGAGGATTTGCTTTGTCACCGCTATATCCGAGTTCCTGTTATCACTGAGGCCGTTATAAGTGGACTTGCCTGTAATTATATATAATGTTAGAACTAACATACATGAGTAATCAAAGATTTAAAAACACAAAACTCTGAGAGCTGGGAATGCCAAATAAGAACAAATAAATTGTTCATCTTTGAGGTCTTTCTACTTTAAAAGGGCACCATCATGATGGTCTAGAAGCAATCATATTGACTGAAGGTCAACTGGTCATAGGTTCAAGTCTTTGTTGGGAAGTGATGCTGAATTACTGAGAAGCACTTAACATCATCCTTGCAACACAAGGACATGTAAAATAAATAAACGCTTGGCTATAGGGCAAACAAAGGGCCAACCAGGGACGTTGTAAAGACAAATATCATCATCATTCAATTCACTTACACATATGAACCTTAAATACCATTATCATTCAATTCACTTACATCTGAACCCTCAAGTGATTTTTTGAGAACAGCGATGACTTCCTCTTGATGAACTACATCTTCTACAGTTTTGGGCCGGCTGTAGAAAGAAGGCAAAAAAGTGAAATATTTGGTCATTGAAATTTCTCAACTTATTGGTGTTCTTTGAAGAGACCAAAAAATGGTAGAGTAAATTTCTCTTTTTAGCCTATAGATACTTAATCTTTAATTATTGAACTAAATTCTTGCAAAGCAATAAATAGAAAAACACAAATCATTCTTTCTCCTCACCTCATACCACTCGAACATGTTCTCCTTTCTTCTAGGATCATACAAGTAGGACAAAATAATGAAAACCTGAAAATCAATACTAATATTTGTACATGAGTGGATGGGGTTGTTCCATAGATGGACTGCCAAAGACCATTTTCATGATATATATTATATATATATATATATATGAATGTATGACTCAGAGAACCGTGTGGATACAAAACCATAACCCTATCCACTACACATACAGTACCAATTTGACCCTTTCATTCAATCTTCCATATCACCATGTCTGGGTTCTGTCCTTATTGATACACATCATACTTACTATTTCTCTACCCATGGTACTGGCTTTGACTTTCCTCCTTTGGCGGACTTTGTTGAAGATGCAGGCTTTGAATTTGATGGCTGGATTTTTCCTTCACTGCTTGATCCAGCACTTCCACCCTTAAGAAATGCTTGCATTTTGTGGCTGGCCTCAAATGAGGTCTTTGATTATTATCAATGAGATACTTTGCAAGTAAAATTTGACTGTTGGAGGACTGGAAAAACAAAACAAATTGTCGAAGCTTTGTGAAGGATTGAAATTAAATGCCTGAATTACTTGATGAAGATAAATAATATTTTTAAAACAAGGTTTAGTGTATACATGATGAAAATTTATAGATCTAGATCTAGATCTAAAGCACTAAATTTAAAGCTTAAGTGACTGGTTTATTTCACGATGCAAACGAAAATGGAGAAGTGCCTAGAAACTTTTAAAGAGATGAGTAAATCTGTTTTCATCACCCAAAAAGCCAGGGGCAGTTTAAACTGTTTACTGCAACCAGCATAGAACAAATGTAGGCCTATATTGAGCCAGGCAACAAAAATCCTATGGCGAATTATTGTGAAAAGGAATTCATTCATTCATTCATCAAGTTTCATTGCTCGATATTTCATCGTTGTCGTTTAGCATAAATCCGTCATTCCGCGCCCCTTTTCTGGCTCTCGCAGTTAAAATTGTAACACTTCATTCGTTCAATGATTAATTCGTATTTTTGTCTATGCTCCTTTTAAGCTGCCCCAGATTCCTTTGATTTTTTGTCAATCCTCTGGCTCCAACTCCAACTTCGACTAGATTTTATTCCATTTCATTCTTATGAAGATGGTGATGTTAATAATATTGGGTGAAGGAAGGTGGCAGTTGGGAGAAAGGAATTAATGGAGAAATGTTTTCCTTTTGATTCAGGAAACACATTTCAATTGATTTGATAATCTGGCTATAAGCTTTTTGCACATTGATTTATTCCTTGAATGAACTTTAAAAGCCTGCATCAATCAAATACCATATTTTCGAGCTAATGAACAAATCTGATTTGAAATTATATTAAATTACCCAGTTCAATCTAAATTTTTCGACTTCCCATTTCCAAGAACTTCTTCCTCTATGTCACTTCCTGAAAGTATCAGTTGAAATCTAGTATCGCAATAAAAAAAAAAAATATATCGAATTTGTCAGTACATATAAATGTCTTGTAAGTGAATAATTCTCGGACAAAAAATAAGAATGGCATGCTGATTCATTGTTTTGTTTACATTTAGACTGCAAGCCCGAAAATATTAGTAAAATTTGCAACACTGATAACTCTGAATACCAACAAAGTCATTAAAATATCGATACAACAAAAGATCTTTCTTTCTTGATTCAAAGAACAACTTTCCTAGTTTCCCTTTAAAACACTATTGGGATCTTACAACTACAATTTTCGGCATTTTAAGTATAACGAGCATTATCCAAAGATCTTGATGATTTATTTGGGTTAAAGATTCACATTGAATCTAGATCGAAATAAAGAATCAAAATCTCTCCGTTTTTTCATGTTTTGCTGCAAATGTATAGAATGCTATGATTTGATGGGGGTGTTTATTTCTTTTGGGCATATTCCCCTTCATAATATGAGCCTCAAATATAAAATGTAGCATAAATCACAATTGAATGGGCTTTATGGATAACAGGGATAAAATTATCTATTATAATTTAGAAAATGTACTGATGATAACTAGATTTAGATCTAGAAATCTGAATGAATATCATGTAATGCAAAATAATAATTCCAAGAATTATTATCTATTCATATATAGATCTACCTGCTCTAGATCTCGATCTAGAATCTAGATCTAGATTTATATCAGTTCATGTAAAGTCAATCTCCATTCAGGTAAAATTTCTGTCTCAGCAGTTAATCCGATTTTGAATTATAATCTAATGAAGTCACATCATTTCAACAAAAAAAAGGAAAAATAACAACAATCACTATCACTAGATCTAGAAATCTAGATCTAGAGCTAGACGTATTTTCATGATTACCTGGATCTAATCTAGATCTAGATCTACATAATTGGAGACTTAGAATCAAAGTCACTCGTAGGAATAACTTCATCACCACTGTCCTGATCACTAATATCACCGTTGGCGATGCTTGAGAACAAATTTGCAACTTCTTGGCGAGTATAATTGGAGACTCAGAATCAAAGTCACTCGTAGGAATAACTTCATCACCACTGTCCTGATCACTAATATCACCGTCGGCGATGCTTGAGAACAAATTTGCAACTTCTTGGCGAGTCTAACGTCTCATTTCTAGTCAAGAAAGTGCTTCGACGATTGAAGTTGCTGCTTTTTTTATAAATTTACATTGCAATTTCTACCCTGATAGAGGAATTATCGTAGAATATAGTCAATATGTAATTTCGTATTTTTATATTCATTCATATTGTTGCGGACGCTATAAATCTAGCATTTGTTTACCTGCCGCAGAGTGCGGCCGATCGTCCATTTTGTAAAAATCATCGGCCGTACTCCGTGTCCGCTAGGGATCAAAGAGTTAAGTCATGCATCATGTTTAATTTTTCTCCTGGCAGCTGATTTTGTATTGATAGAATAAGAATGTTGCCACTTAACTTTTGAAGCTAGCTTTCTCTCTCATACAATAAAATGTATCCACTAGGTAAACAGACATGATGACAGATTTAGCAACTGATCATGGATACTTCGTGCAGGTTGATAATTTGACCAATGATGTTGGGTCCTTTTCTTACATTGGAGCACTGAAAGGTAATACAGTCTGCCCTCCCTAATCTGTAATCCAGATCCTTCCGCTATCCGAACGATTTTCTGGGAACAAATTTTATTCTTATTATTTCTTTTTATAATGCTAATCCAGATATTCAAATTCTGAATCCGAATCCCCCTTTTTGGGGACGAATCACTACTTTTACCTCTCTAATCCGAACATTTTCTCCACATCAACAGCAACCGACGAACCTATCTTTTAAATTGATGTCTGGTTTTTATTTGTCTGGTCATTTCTAAACACAAACATACTGTATCGCTTTTCGCACAGGGACACTGTGACACTAGTTTCGCACCAGGCTTATCAAGAATCAAGACGGGAACCAAACTTTTCTCACATCTACAAATATACGATAACGAAACCAGATCCCAGACAGCTTTTATCTTCATTGCTTGAGCCGTGTCATTCACTAGACTTGTGGCGGGTGATTGCGTAATCTTGTGAATTACTAGATGACGATCACCAATCGATATGACTCCGCCCTCTTTCATTCGATGCGATATTGTAGGTGTTCATTTTGACCAATCATATTGACTGTTTGATCATTAATAAGTATGATTACAATTTTCTTGATCTAAAACTTGGTAGAAACATTTCGTCGCCAAAGCAAAGAAGAATAGAGATACCCATTCAGGTGAAGCGCGAGTTGGTGAAAAACAAGACGATAACCCGAAGATGACAATAGCGGAGCTACTACATTTTGTAAATGAGACATTTGCCCTTGAAATGGGTAGATCAACATTCAGTGATATAACAAATGCTAGGGATAAGTGGCTGGCCACCAGTGATAACCAGACTGGAAAAAACCCCCACAAAAAAAACAGCAACAAAAAAAAAAGAAAAAAAAGAGAAAAAAAAACTCAAATAAAAACAGAACAAAAAACTCAGTTAAGTTCTCTCATTGTTTTGGCCATTGATTATGTATGTATGAAGTGTATATATTGTAGCCGGTGTCACTTCAAATGCACCCGATTTACATAACTATACGTTCTGAGGCCCTCTCTCGTATGATTATGCCATAATTCTCTAATCCAGAAAATTTTGTTATCTGAACAGATTACCGAGAACGGAGGTGTTTGGATTAGAGAGGGCAGACTGTAATTGACTTTGTGGGGTCAAACTTTTCATTTATGATTACTTTTATTTATGATTTAAAATACTCTGAGCCCATATAACTCTTCTTTCAGAGCTAAATTTGGCATTTATAAACTTGACGAATATTAATTAACATAGGCTTACATTTGGTTTCATTATATAGCTTAAGGTTTGTAGTTCAGGTTTTTCAGATTTAAAAAAATATCTTGATTTTAATCAGTTTACACATGCTTTTATTAAGCAATACTTTTGCTATCCATAACAATCTTTTGTAAAGATAGAATATTTGGGGGATATGGCCTTGTAATGCTAAACTTTATTTTGCTCAATTTTGCCTTGAATAGGAGTTTCAAGTTCTTTTAAGGAACCTCATAGAAGAAGATGTAGGTTTATAAGATTTTGATTATAGGTATTTTAGGGTAAAGTTACTTTTCATTTTCTCTGTTTTCTTTCCTTCTTATTCAGATATTACAAAGAAACACTGGAAACCAGTTGACAGTCAAGCGACTTGTTCTAATAGAGGATGTCGGAAATCTTTTACTCCCGTTTTAGAAAGACCAGAGCATTGCAGAAGGTAATTTTGGAAAAAGTTATAAATGATAATTACTGTTAGTTAATTTAGTACTTTCATGTTGTTGTGGTATTTTTATAGCACTTATATTTTCTATTTCTTTCTACTAATTTTACATAAGACATAATCACAACTGAGTTGGGGAAAATTAATAATATAAATTTGTATGATGTGTCAGTTTATTCAAATGCTTAATTTGATTATTGGGTAAAGAGTTTTTACTGGATGGAAATATAATCTGTAATTAAATGCATTTAATTGGCTCATTATGTAATGTTGAGGGTATAATGTTAATCAATAGGAAAGCATATTAGCAAGTAACAGTTTGTGTGAATGTATTTCAATTGAATTGTGCATTGCTAATAAACATTAAAATCATCATTGTAAATCAGGATATTTTGTTGCTTTGTGGTTCTGCTTAAAGATGTGGAGAAATATTTTGCAAGGCGTGTATTCAGTACAGGCGTCGTTTGAATAAATTGGCGCAATTTGATCTTGATGGGCAGTTGTACAAGGTCAGTGTATGTGAATTGCAAATAGGAAAGATTTGATGTTTTACAATTTTTACTCAACTGTTGCTCAAATTAAAGAATAAAAAACCCCCAACCAATTCTACAATAAAGCCTGTGATAGACACCTGTATATCAATTTATACAAGCAAAAAATCCCACTTTTGAAGAATGTTTAAAACATTGAAATATCTTAAACTTTTAAACCTTCTAAAAAATATTTCTTTAAAGGAGGGTTTCATTAAAATAAAATTGAACAAATATCAAGTCGCATTTGGTAGTTTGCCCTTCTTTGTTCTCTTTTTAACCTCAATAATCAACAGTGATTAAAATTATAGTTTTTTATGTTTGTAAACAATTCTTTTTCATTCAACCTTAGGTGTGTAAGTCATGTTTTGAGAGAGATCAAATAACAGATGGACATGCCACTTGTCACACTCAAGACTTCTTGTACTTCAGGTCGAGGTTCAGGAATCGGCTGGAGATGAGTCTTACATCCACGTTTACCCTTGAAAAGGAATGCGACAGGTTATATCACTTTTTCACTGCCAATTCTCAATGCATTCTTAAACATTCATACAAAGATGCCACTTTTCAGAACATATTGATTTTTATTTGATTTTGAATGTGTTTGTTATTTGCTATAATGGAACGACAGTTGCTTCTTAATTAATAACTTAAAATTTAGGGTATTGTTCATTGTGCGGTGTATTTTTGGAGAAGTCCTCTAAATAGCTTTTCAACCTTCTTTTAATGCTCAGGAAACTTTCTCAATTCAGACTGTTATCTTCGTTCATACTAATTCAATCTTTTATTTACAAAGCCTTATAATATTTCTTGTGATTTCAGCATTGCCTCAATATAAGATATTGCCCTTTTCATTTTTGTAATAACTTCTGTAAATCGTTTTAGAGAATATTTTTTATACATGTATTTGAAGAATAGTCAATGCAATTAAAATTTATGTAATAGCTCCTTTAAAGAAATATTTGTTAGAAGTTTAGAAGATATTTAATGTTTTAAACATTGTTGATGCCATTTTAAGTTTTTAAATATTTTTTCTTATTTAACGGTTATAAAAATGTCAACGTTTCAATTTTTAAAGCATATTTGAAACAATGTTGTAAAGGATTTTTCATTGTCAAAATTTATTCATAAAATTTATGATGTTAAAACGAATTCTTCACAGTATTTCTTCCAATCAAAAAATAATTATCATGGTTTTCAGGCTTGTAAGAGGTTTTGCATCAAGTGTTGGAAAATCTGAAATTTTTCTACACTTGCAAAGTCTGCGTAGTATGGTGTCAACGCCAGATTGGATGAAATCTAGTTTTTGGATGGTAGGTTATGATGGAATCTAGTTTTTGGATGGTAGGTTTTGATGAAATCTAGTTTTTGGATGGTGGATGGTCTAAATTTCTAAATTAAGAAGATAAGTGTCCTTTTTTTTAAACCTCCATTTCCCAATTGGGTAGTTCAAAACACAAAAGCCGTTTTTCTGATTTCTGCCAAATGCTACAGGCCAGCTAGGTCAGATTGCCTTAGTCATGGCTAGTGCGTTGACGTAGTCGCCGTCCTTGATTTCTCCTTTATTTTCTCTGGTGTTTATGGGAAAGTATAAAACGTACGGCTCTAGCAGTGTATCAAGAATCAAATTCAACTAAAAGCGATTCCGGTCTGGCAGCTATGTATTGTAAAAAAACTTATGGCTAACTTTTAATGAAGAAACTATGAGTCTAAACTCAAACTAGAATTATTTTCATTATTTGTGTTTGCGGTTTCATGCAAATTATTGCTTCTTTTTGTGAACATAAAATACATTAGTTTAGCTTGTTTGCACGTTTTCATGTCATACAAACTTTCCAAAATTTCATTAAAAAACGAAATCTACTAACATTTCTGAACGCAATAAGTGGTCATATGAAATCCTTGCAGTATTTAGTTAAAGATATTCAAAATAAACAATTGCAATGTCTAAACCAGGGGTCTCAAACTCAAAGACCTATAAAGTAGCCACATTATGAGCAATTTTGTTACAATGTTAAAAAATAAAAAAAACAACAACATAATATGAACAAATTTTATTTAATTAATCCTTAAGACTTAGATAAACTTTCCATGAGGTTGTTATCAGAACTTGGCTGTCACTGATTTTCTTCAGTCATTATCATAATGGTTTTACTGCTGATCTAGAGTCAAATTAATTTATAATTTTTTTAACATAAAACAATGCATAGCGGGCCACAAAAAATTGTCTTGCGGAATCATAATCATTAAGCCTAAAAATCTTCTAAGGGGGAGGGGAAGGGGTGTGAAAGAGGAGTTAAGCAACAGAACAATCATCATTAGAGCTAGAGTTATTATATTGGAAAGGATAACGACACGCTTCTGATAGCATCTTGGAGACACACTGGAACGGACCCTATAGTGTAAAGCAGTTGGGACTAATTAAAATGTCCATATTTGAACCAGTAATGTCCTGATTTTCATTCAAGAAGCATGATAAACGATAAAAGAGATAATCTAAATAATGATGGTCATTTTTTGTGGTGTTTCCTTGTGTAATGGTGTATTTTAATCCTTTCTTCATTTTAAATTAGGAAATAAATAACATGCTATGAAAGTTTTCCAAAATTTTAATTACCATTCCAGTAGCCATTGTGATAAAATATGATTCTGTTAAATTGAATGTATCTTGTCTCTAATCTCAATTATCTTATTTTATTTTATTGTACTACCTATAGCGTGCCAACATGGCTACCAAATGCTCCGTGTGCCAGGCATCATTTGGAATGATGAAGCCCAAAAAGTTTTGTCGCATCTGTGGTCTGAGTGTCTGTAAAAATTGTTCCAGTTCGGATCTTATAGTCTATTTTCCAAATGATGACCTTGAGGCCAAAGGTTTGCCTAAATTATCCATCATCAAAATTGTTGGGGTAAGTTGATGGTGATGATAATGACTGAAATTAAATAATGCGCTTGTTTCCAAGCTACCATAGCATAGTATAATAAAATAATAAACAAAGTAATAATAATGATAACAACAACATAAATGATCGTGATAATGACAGTAATCATAAAATGGTGAAAAAGTTTAAAAGCAAGTCGCTCTTAAATGATAGTGCTTATTTACTTCAATAATGACTATTACATTTCCTTGATGAGCAGCACACAACACATAGGACAAGACTTGCAGCCATTATGCTTGACAACATTGTTCAGACACAAACAACACTGTAATAATGGCCAGTCACTCATCATTTGAGTGAGATGAAGTTCAAGTTCAAAGTGCCCCTTATATAGCACTTCTTGCCAGTGGACAATAGCCTCTAAGAGCTTTGCAATGACTTTTCACCTTTTTCAACTACCCTGGCTGACAGCAATGCAGAACACATAGGACAAGATTGGCAGTCTGTTTGCCGCGAATACAGTTTTTGGACACTGGCAATGCTGTCCTAACAACTAGGTACTCATTCACACTGAGTTGAGTGAGGACAGAGAGTCTTACTTACACTGCCGATAACCTGTGGTTATCTTGAAAATTTGAGAGCACATTTCGATCCCACCAAGTCACCTTGTCAACCAGTGTTGGTGAATGGAGCTACTAGAGTTTCTCATGTTTGAACTGCATTAATCTCTAGGCCACTGATGCTTCTGACTTACACTTACTTACCCAAGGACACATCGCCAATGATCTGGGGTTATCAAGAAAATATGCTCTTAACTTTTAACAAGCGAAGCAGCCAGGTATTTTCAGACCGCATTGTGGATCTGACATTTTTGCATATCATTACTAATGAGATTTAGATCGTTCATTCACGGCACTGGAATTTTCGGTACTAAAATCTTTGTAGTGTAACGTCTGGACGGCGTTTCTATATCATAAAGTCACACCGTTGACGGCAATGCTACATTCTAAACAAATAATTTTCAAACATGTTTTGTTGAATTCTTCTTATGTCTATATAACTTCTATAGAAATTAATGATGATAATCATCCAATTCCCGCTAAAATTGGACTGGAAATAATATTATTGTGATAAGAAAAAAATTGAAGTAAATCGACAACAATTTTGGGATTTTTTAAATTTCCACTATTTGTCTGTCAATTTTGTAGATTATGCATCACTTTACTTGTCTTGATGAGCTGAAACTAATGAATCTATTTTGACTTATAAAAAAACAATGTATCGTTTTTTTTTGCATTTTATGGGTAACTCTTGGCTTTGTGTAATTTATTCAGTCATGTCTGAGCATGGTTGTCCCTGGTTTCTAGCAAGGCAATTGTGCAGACCTAACATCTAGCTGTTGCCTTTGTCCAATCAGAGATTGGCAACCGTATTAAGCGGGAATACGAAAACCAAGCTTGGGGAAGACATCATTTGACACCTTCGAAGAATGTGAAACTTTCAAATACAAATTATTCATACTTGTTGCGTTTAATTTTTCACATGTCCATAGGACTTCCCATGATGATGATAATGAAAACGGTCCAACTCCTGCCAAAATTTGATAGAAAATAACATTTCTGTGATAAGAAAAGAAATTGAAATGTGGTGGCTCGGATTTCATGAATTTTAGTTATTTCCGTTATTTCTTGACCACTTTTAAAGATTTTGGTACCATTTTACTTGTCTTGATGACCTGAAACTAATGAATTTATTTTCACTTTTGAAAAAGCAATTGAGCAGTAATTGGTTTTTCTGCATGACTCTGTCGGTTTAATAATGTATTCACCTACCTCATGACGCGTTACGAGCATATGAGCGTAATGTGTCACTTTTAAGAATAGCAAACGCTGACCAGCAGGACAACTGACCTGCCCATTATTCTCTGATTGGTTACAATTTTTCTTTCATCCAATCAGTGATAGGCATAAAATTTAGTTGAAACAAGAGAATTGAAGATGAGTAGGCCTAAATTTTTGGCCAAGCACAAGGGCGATGCTAAGTGAAAGATAATTTAAATTTTCAGAATAGCTGGTCAGACATTAAAAGAACAACAAAGAAAACCAATTTTTCATGGTTTTTCGTGCAACACCCCTGTATAAAAATTTGAGCGGCATGATATGGTGCCCGTCCATCAAGGGTTGACAGAATTCAATCCTACCTAGTCATTCAGCTGACCCTTGTTGGTAAATGAAGCTGTGTTCGAACTGTTAAGCACTAGGCTTCTGATTCCTCTTAAGTCATAAAAAGTCAGAAAGTCTTGTAAATGAGCATCACAGGTGAATCCGTTATCTTTCAACTTTAAGTGTTGCATTTAACTTTTTTATTTTCAGTGTCCAGAAGTCGAGCCAGAAATCAGCCTGTATCTGAGAGTCTGTCCGAGTTGCAAAGACATGATGATTGACAGACAAGTCAAAGCTTCTGAGGAAGAATTAACTCTAGAACCTGATGATAACTTTTTAGACTCTCTTCACCGAGTAGACGTTAAATTTCAGAAGGCAGAGGTTGCAATTAAGAAACACATGCCTAACGTAAGGAAATGTTCCAATGCCTTTATGATCTCTCTTCAGTTATGGTCATATATCTACCACAGGTGTAATTAATTATTGCAGATAAAAGTAAAGATAATTATGCTAATCCTTTGTCTTTCGTTTTTTATTTTTCAAGTTAAAAATAAATCTTTTCCTTTATGGAATCAAGCAATCCTTTAATATAACGGTTAAAGTGAAATAGAGCAGTATGTATCATAAACAAAGATAATAGTGACCAACAACAAGACAGGGCAATAAACAATAATGTTTCAGATATAATCCTTTGTCAATAACAGCAGCATAGATGAAAAAAAAAAAAGAAATAGAAAGAACAAAGATGAAAATTATTCAAAGACATGGAGAGTAAAAATAGAAATAGACAAATAGAATGAAAAGAATTTTAGCCTACTAACCTTGAGATTGTGAGTTAATACATGTTAGTGACAAAGTCTTTCACCTAAAATATCATAGTTAGTCTCTCCTGTCTAATTGTTGGTTTCTATTTTGATTTATTTGTCAACCCAACAAGGTGATATTTCATTTTTTAAGTCTACGGGGGTGAGTGGGTAAGTGACTATCTTCCATTAGACTTGTATTTTCCTTGGCTTGTGCCACTAATGTCATCTGACCTTGAAGCTTTGGCTGTTTTCCTCATCTTTGATGTAAAGGCAATAACATGGGATTTTTTCATGAGCCATGTTTCTCAGTCTCTCTTAATCAATTTTTGTTAAAAGTATTATTGAGTTGTTTTTTGCAAGTTGTAGTTGTATGCTCTTATTTAGGATTACATGCAGTGTTGCCTGTATATTATGATATTTAAAATATGTTTTGTATTAAAAAGATCAATATATATTTTGATAATGTAAATTAAATAAATTCAATTAGAGTGATAAATCATCAACTCTGTAATGCAGATTTCTTTGAATTAAAGAATATTGTTGAGAAGCTGTCTGTATGGCTTTAACATGTCAATGATCCATATTTTTTACAAATTCTAAACTATTCTTCACCCTTTCAAGAATGAAACAGAATGATAATTTCCCTTTTATAAATTTCAGTACTTGAATATTGTTGAGTCTCTAGAAGACAGTTCACGAGTCAACACAACTCAGAGCAATACCAAAGCTTTAGCAAAAGCACAGGTACAATTATTAATCACTTTTCCATATTTTAATTTATCAATTTAAAAAAATTTCATTTATAGTGAATTTAAGGCCCAATAGAAGGTTGGTTAGAGTTAAAACATTAAACTTTAGACCAAGTGGTACAGGATTCGAAGTTTGTTGTAACTATGATCAAATTCTTCACTCAATTCAATGTATAAAGGCCAACATGACCTGATAAAAATGTCATTTAACTGCATCTCTTATCATATTATATTCTGTTGCTGTAGACTAGGGAAGTATTTACTGTGATTGTTAAGTGTCTTGTGCATATATTGCCGTAGATATGAGCACTATATAAGAGTGACTTTTGCTGTACTTTATTGTTAAATATGAATTTGTATGATATTGAGTACCATTTATTGAATAATTTGCTTGTACTTTCATATTTGCAGTTGCGATCATGAAGACAGCAGTAAATTGTCATATATGCTACTTTATATATTTAAGTCCTCATGATCACAGCAATTTTATTAATTGGCTTCAATTTTGATGTTGATATTATTATGATAGCAATGGGTATGTGCATGTTAAATGATGTTTAATTTACTGAGAGTTGATTTGTTTTGGAAACTATGCTGAATGAATTCATTTTTGTTATTTCTATTTCAGGGAGATTTGGCTGATGTTTTAGCGCAACATGTAACCAATGTTCAATTGTTGAAAAAGTTGACTCCCAAATCAGAGATGCAAGCGCGCCTCTTGAAAAATTATATCAGGGTAAGCATTGGCAGAGTGAGAAATGTTATAGTTTACTTGTTTTTTATAATCTACTTCTTCTTCTCTCTATTATAGGTTGTCTTAATAGTCGTGAGTTTTATGTTCAACATGCATGATATCTTAATTTTTTTACTAGATCTTACCTTCCTTTCAGGCCAAGTGTGAATTCTACATGGACAACATGTGCTCATATCGGTCTCTTAAAGAAAAACTGTCTAAATCTGTGCCAATTGAGAGTCTAGAATTCATTCAAAGGGTTATGGACAAAAATGTAGGCATGCTTACCATATCCTTGAGGTTTTTAAATGTTTTTATTAGAGATTTTAAAAGCAATGGTTGTTATAAGCAATATGTAATGTTGAATAATCCTTAAAGAATATCTGTAGATTGATAACGCTCTCCTTTGTTTTGCCTTTAATTTTGATACTGTCATTCTTTAAATCTGCGGCTCCATTTTAGACTGGAAACCTTTGACCAGTGGAAATATATAATTTTGTATATTGATTTAACCGTAGAAGAAATCATACTGCTTTTCTTGTCTCTCTTAATGTAAATCTCTATAAAGCCTAGGCTGTTGGAGTAAATTGTTTAGAGAACAACACTGACAATATGTCTTGTTCCTAAATTTTCAAATTTGGATTTCACTGAAATATTGTAATTGCTTGGTGTATTTTTTCCAGGCCATTATTGGTGCTCACACCTATTTAAGACAGCTGGTGTACGAAGTTTTACTTTTGACTGGCCGCCACGGTACCAGCGATGATTTGCCAGCTTTTTTGATGCGTGTTGAACAGGTACGACAAAGGTTTGATTGAAATTATATATGAAAATATATCATCATAGATATACGCAGTAAAGTTGCTTACCACTGTTTTCATGATTCACTTTGACTCTCTCTCTCTCTCTCTCTCTCTCTCTCTCTCTCTCTCTGGTTCTCTTGTCGCTCTCTCCTTTCCCTTCAACCCCCACCCCATTCTATACGTATCTCTCTATGCTCTAGTCAACTCTCTTGGTAATGATAACTAAAGATTATTGAGATTGTTTATTTAGATAAATCACTTTATCCTCTTCATCTGACTCTAGTCAGGGGTAAGTTTACCTTCTTTCTCAATTTGTCCATCAAGTCATTTCTTCAGCTTCATCTAGATAATATACAGAGATACCACTTCAAGGGAAGACTCCATAATTCAGGAAGAAGATATCTCAGGAAATAATTCAGTTTTGATTTGGGTTTGAATTTATGTCTACATTATGTCCTATGACAGAAAGGCAATTCCTGCTTTACTTATAATTGTTTGTTATGATGGGTATTGTCATGTATGTGTATTTTATTGGAGATGTTAACCATAGCTTATCAACTGCCTCTAACTGTTCAGGATTTTTTTCATATTCATGTTGATAGTATGCCTGTTGTATTTTCATACCCCTTTCATCATCAACTAAAAGATATTATGTCTTATTTTTTTTCATACTTTTAAAGAAAAAAAAAGTTTCATTAAGTCTCTACTTCAGCTTCATCTGAATGCTGTTATATCTGATATATTTTGTTAAAAAAAAAATTAATCAATTTTCAAATTTGCAATAAATATTTCAAGCTTCTTTCTGTTATATCCTCCTACTTGCCTGCTATTTGAAATTTGTAAGATGAAATAGGATAAGATTAGGAACATATTGTTAGATGAAATAGAATAAGATTAGGAACATAATATTGTAAGATGAAATAGGATAAGATTAGGAACATAATATTGTTATATGAAATAGGATAAGATTAGGAACATGATATTGTAAGATGAAATAGAATAAGATTAGGAACATATTGTTAGATGAAATAGGATAAGATTAGGAACATAATATTGTAAGATGAAATAGGATAAGATTAGGAACATAATATTGGATAAAACAAAATAAAATTAAATATTTTTTTAAAGATAAAAGATAGATAAAAACAAGTAAGATGTATTATGAAAGGAAATGACAAGAGAGGATTAGTTTATTGATTCATTAATATATGACTTACATATAATACAAAAACAATTTCATGCTTATTAAAAATAGAAAGATAATCTTCCAATAACATTAGGTACATGTCCTTGTTGCAATGAAAACATAACCACATGTCATATCATTTTCTCTTTTTTATTGTTAGGAAATTGAGGGAGACATGAGAAAGAGTTTGATTCAAGACAAAGAGGACGTCGAGAAACATTTAGAATTGTTGAAAGACATGATACAAGCCAGGTTGAAAGTGAGTTTGAATGCTGAAAATGGATTTTGCAGTTACCTTTGCAGAGACCCTTGGGGCACGTAAAAGATCAAGACAGAAAAACTAGTCATGATTAAATCATTGAATTATAAAAGTATGCTTCAGACTGAATAGAGTCATTAGTTGAGTGGATAAGGCATTGTAATGCAATTTGGGTGTCCAATAATTTAGACCTGCTTCAACAACTGGATTTATTCTAGAGCAAGATAATTTATTCTTACTGCCCAATTACAGGGCTCAGTCTTTCATTGCAACAAACCCAAAAGAAAAAATGTCGCCTTGGGAAAAGTAAAAGGAGTTTATTTATTTTTTGATCATCAACCTGAACACAACCAAAACTCTTATAGACAATCAGTAGGAATTGAATTTTGCCAGGCAATGATAGATTTTTAACCATTAAGGGTTCTTTTACATTCGCAAAGGCACATGAAACCTCCAAAATTATCACGTTAGTACCCGGCGCTTATATCCTGCCTACCACGGGATAAGGGAACAGAGGAAATTCGAAAAATCAGTTTCAACATAATGTCTGCACTGACCAGGATTCGAACTACTGTAGAGTGCGAACCCACATCCGTTTTGGCTTCATAGGCCAGCATTGTAACTTGCTAAGCTATCCGCTTCTCAGGTAGGAACATGGGTGGCTTATAACGGATGATGTTAAAGATGAAATATTACACTAACTAGAAAACCATTTCCATACAACATTATAGATGCATTCTCAACCATCTTATCAGCGGAGAATAGTATATTATTTAAAGTGCTTTGTTTTACTTACTAACAGGAAATTTTTTTTTTCACATGTTATTAGGAACACAGGTTACTTCGACCATCTAAACGCCACATCCAGACTCAGGGTAGCAAATACGTGATGGAGTTCTTGTACGGTAGGACAGAGGACGTTCTAGTCAAAGTAATAAACCAGCTGCAGGTCATGTCTGCTAACCGAAGTTTTCCTCAAGGGAAGAAAGCCCTTGATGTTGCATTAGATGGTTTGCGGGAAATGAAAGACGAAACAGAAAAGGAAAGCAAGGAATTCATGTTTATTTGATTGTCAAAAAAGTTTTGTTTTGGCACCGTGACTTCCCAATCCCTGATTTTTAAGTTTCATTTGAGTGCAACATTTTGCCATTTAAGTTAAACAAATCATATAAAGAAAATGATTTATTGGCATTGAGATTTTAGCAAGTTTTCTTTTCTGGAGGCAAGACTTATTCTTAAAATTAAAAATTAAGATTTTACACTTAAGATTGATTATCATGATATTATTATTCTTATTATCATTTCAAATTGGCTAAGATGTAAAATAAAAATTTATGTATCTTACACAACAATAATCTGTAGAAAATTTCAGGGTATTGACTTGATGAGAGGTGTTTTGATAGGAAAAAAAAAGTAAAAAAGAAGAGGAAAAAAAAGGTATAGAAATGAACATATCTAGATCTAGTTGGGTTTTTAAAATAGTTGACTTATTTGCATTTATAATTTTCTTTATTTATGATAATACATCCTCTATCTTGCAGAAGGACTTTATATCCTTTTGTGAGATGGATGATAAGAAAGATGATTACATTTTTTATTTTTTTTATTATTTTGTTTTGTTTGATATCTTCATACCAAAATTCGTGCCATTTGTTTGTTTTTTTATTAGACTTGTGTTTGATTTAAACTGACTATCAAATATAACATTTGTATCATAATTTATTGAAGAGATAGTTGAAAATACAGTTATCAATGCCTAAAATGCTCAACGATTTTTCATGGTGTCATGATGTATTCTCAGGAAAAGGATAATAATGTTTAAAGTACATATTAATGGTTTTAACATAGTTCATATCAACATATTAGAGCTCTTTATCATGTTTTATCATTTTGATATTATGCTATTTCTCTCATGTATTCTTAGATTGTTTTTTTATTTTACAGGTTTTTACAGTTTAAAGGTCATATCTAAACGAAAAGGTCTGGGATTTTTTTCTCCCATGAAAGAGCAACATCAATTAAAAAGTCCCAATTTTTTCTAGAGTGATTACCATTTCATTAAGTGCCTGGTGCTGTTGGAAACACATTTTTCAAGGCTAACTTGGTTTCTAACACATCCTTGATGAAAATGCCAAACCTCGTACATCTCAAATAATTTTTTCACTTTTTTTCATTTTTCCAAAAGCAAGATGATTTATTATCCATTTCATGATAAAATTCATTATGATGGACTGAAACCACTTTATTGGTGATTTGTCCCTGGGTAATACACTTTGTTATGCTTACCCTCACGTAATTCTGGCTGTTAATATAGTGTCCAAATAATGCATTTACCCTTAACAGGCTGCAAGTTTTGGCCTATGTTTTCAATGTTGCTGTCAGGGAAGTATAAGGGCCATTGTTAAGTGCCATGAGCATGGCTATGATGTGGATATGTGCTGTATATAAGAACAACTGTTTAATTGTTTTTTAACGATAATATATGCATGTATAAATCCATGTGTCATCAGCATGAGTTGAAAAAGATATGAAACTTGTTTTGATATACATTTTTGTAACATAATATTTTACATTTATTCAAGAAATAACTTGTTCATCTTTCAGCTTGTCATTTTTTTCCTCTTGTCCACAAGTCCATTCAATCAGCTTAAGACTTGTCAGCTAGTCATGTGACACAGCACAATAATAAGATGCAAACAGATGTTTATCTACTTATTTCTATCACACATTAAATACACAGATTTAAGTAAAGTTGAATTCTTTTCAATTGATCTACAGTCTACTGCTGTTAAATCAGCAAATATGTTTCATCCTAAATGTTTATTGAGAACAAAATAAGTCTTTCTAGGTTCCCTCCAGCGACCGCGTAATATCAACCTGTTGCATAATGTAAACTTTTTTGTTGTTGATTTTTAAAAACATTTTCCATTTTGTTATTCTCTCTAATATCCCGCTCTTTTTTACCTCAACATTTTCTCTTTGTACATATTATTAATTATTCCTTTCATTGCGCTTTTAAAATAAATTAAGTATCATTTTGTAGTTGTAATTTAGAAATTGATAATAAAAGCCTTAGACTCTACACTAGAAGACCTTGCCACCTTACACTCCATGGCCCAAGACAGGCGGTGCTGGCAGAAACTGACAGCAAGGTTAAAGGAGGCAGCCAAAGCTTCTTAGTCAGTTAATTAGGAAGTGACTGGTTGTTTTATATTTCTATGCTTATTTCCATTGTGAAATTGGTATTTTTTCCATTTCTACATTCCCTAATTCTTAGTCTTAATCCATTGTTTGGTTTTACTGTCTTTTACCCTGCCAAGGTACAACACCTCGAGGTAATCAGGGAATGCCCTTTATGAATGTTATTAATATTACTATTATTATTGTTAAGAAAGATTTTACAATTTATTATTCTGTTCCATCTCTTATTTCTGGCAACTATTTAGTGATTTATTGTAGACACTTAGTTTGTTAATCTGACACAAGCACTCATGTGGCCTAGGGTAAGTTGCAGAGAAACACCATGTCTTTACAAAGGAACATGAAAAGGAGAATCAGTTTTAGATCAAATTAGCACATTTAAGAATGATATTATATAGGAGACTTTGTGGTGTATCCCTTCGCTATCCAGCTTTAACTGCACCTTTTTTCTTCTCCTGCCAAGTCTGATAATGATGTCATAGAAAACAGATGTCCCTCCTCTATTTCCTCCTCTCCAATTAAGTGTTTAAACTACAATATTTTTAATGTAACTATGGATGAGGATAGCTTATTGGTAAGGTGCTTGCCTGCAAAGCCAAAGATTAATGGTCCAAACCCTGAGCATGCAGGCTTGAATTTGAGATCCATATTTTTGCTCTGTCTTCTTCTCCCAATCTTCAGGATCAAATAAGTGCCAAGTCCTATTGGAGATTATCTATAATGTTGGAGGTCTCATTTATATTTATGCATGTTTAAGAACCCAGAACTGCTTATATTAGTCTTGTAAAACTTTGATATTACTAAAGTAGAGGTAAAGGGTAAACTTAACACTTAACGTAAAAAAATTCCAAACCCCAAATCCAAAATAAAAAATAAACCAATGTGACTAGAAACCAAATTAGTTTTGCAGTGAACTTGAGACAATGCTGACTGTTTTACAGACATGTGTGATATCAGGAGAAGGGAAAAGATGTGAAAATAACCCCAAAAATCAGATGTAGCAATTATTTATGTATCTAAATCTTTTAGTCTGTCATTGTGAAGTATAACTAGGATGAGTTTTTACTATTGGCATATCATCTCTGTCCACTTATGTCAGTTTGAATATTGAACAGGTTTATGAGTGAGTAAGCTCACTAATTTAAAAAAATGTTTAATTATTTTTAAAGATATTTTTGTGTGGTAACGGACAGGGTTGGTTTGATGGTGAAATACCTTATAAAATAACAGTTGTGTGCATGTTTATATTTTTAACTCTAACATGGTTAGATTTTCAATGGAAGGTCACAGCTGATAGTAATTTCTGAAATATATCAAGTGATTATAAATGTTGGGAAACTACAAGAGTTAATGATTTATATTTGTTATGACATTATAATCTTTATACAGTATTTTTAATTTTGCTTTATTGTTATGGGTTTTAACTTCTTATGCATCTTAAATAAAGTACTTAATGATGATACTCGCATCTTTAATGGAATTTTATATTGTCATTCTTTACTTATCAATTACATAAACTAGCTTATAGAAAATAATATAAGCTAATTCATGGAATTATATATTTCATATTTTTGTTTTTCCTTTGTCAAAATTCTACTTTTGTTTTCTTTAATCTTGTGCTCTTTTCCAGAAAGGAACATTTATTTTTATTATTAAGCAAATATATTGCCTTTAGGAATTTTTTTTTTTTCTCCATTTTTTGAATACTTTTTATATTCATGGAGCAAAATTATCATTGATTAATTCAGCCAATGTTCATATTGATAAATGAAAATTGCCTTAATTTTTAGCTTTATTATTTGATATTATATACCTGTTACAAAAAAATTATGTACTTACCATAAATGTTGACATTAACAATTCAATATATTCATGTATTACTTAACCAACAGTAATTTATACGGCTTGTATTCTTGTGCTTAAAATTTTAATCAGAATTATATAAATTTTCTTTATAGTGCAAAAGAGAAAACATAAACACATATTGGATGTCATAAATTCACCACAGCAAAGAGTCCAAATATTTGCAGTTTAAAGCAATTTTTGATTGTATCATTTTATTTTTTCATTTTATCCCTTAAAAGTTAAGAAAAACTTAAGAAAATTGAATACGATATTGCCTATCTTTTTCACAACTGTTGTACTTTGTCACAGCTAAATTTCAACATTCAGGTTCATCAAATTAGGCCACCTGACTTTAGTAATCTTTGTAAAATGCTATGGACAAATGAGTCCTGTGCCAAAAAATGTAATTTTATTTTATCGATTTTAAATTCTAAAGATTGTAATACTCCATAAAAACTACTCATGTGACTTAATGAGAAATTTATTTTTCATCTTTCATCTCCCACTGGTCACATCAAAGGATATATCTCCCATTGGTCACATCAAAGGAGGTATCTCCCATTGGTCACATCAAAGGAGATATCTCCCATTGTTCACATCAAAGGAGATATCTCCCATTGTTCACATCAAAGGAGGTATCTCCCATTGGTCACTTCAAAGGAGATTACATCAATGATGATTGGAGATTTATTTTTTCTTAATCATGTCCCTTGATTTGTACTTGGTTTTCTTGTCCACATAATATTATTTATGTTATCATGTTTATAATGTTGCCATATCTGAATTGCCAATGCGTTGAACTGTATGTTAATGTATTATTTTTATATTTCTGATAAGGTGAAGACCATCCAAGTAAAAACAACAGTTAAATATTTCACTTAATATAACGTTTAAGCAACCATTTTGTGAATGGACAAATAATACATTTGTCTGCTCAATGTATTGCCAACCAAACAACAAGAAATGACAATTGTGCCACAATCTGATCTTATTTATTTATTTATTTGATATTGTCTAATATATTTTGATTATAGTGAACAAAATGTGAACAAAGAATTATGGCGCATTGATCAAATGGATAGAGATTCAAGAAAATAGCAAGAAAATTTACTCACATGGCTCCACTTGACTCAAATGTATAAATGAGTACCAATTTTATGGTAGGGGAAAGCAGGGCAGTATACTACAACGAATTTATTTATAGAATTTATTGTTTGTTTATTTTCATTATCAATTATAATTATATCATTTAATGATTTATATATGTATGATTGATTTCTTGACATGTATTTTGTATGCCATTGAAAAAAGAATATCCACTTGTGGATTTTAGAAAGAAAAAAAAAAGGAATTTTATTGAATTATGTTATTATTTATTATGACATTTTTATAAATGCTTCTTTGAATATAATGGCTATTGTTTATTGGCTTCATTTATATTCAAGGAAATTTGAATTACTATATTTTGTCTTAAGATAAACTAAAAAAGGAAAAGTGGAGAGAGAGGGGAAGGGTGGATAGGAGTTCTGTTTATTGTACAGCTCGCTACTTGTAGACAAATTGACCTTTTTTTTAGCATGTGACATTTTGTTGGCTCTATTTCTATTTGTCTACGGCTCCATGGCTTTCTCTCCCTGAAGATAATGCCAAATGTCATCATATTGACAATGGAAAGAATTCTAGTTCTTCTATAAACAACAGTTGTGATTTGTCCTATGTCTACTAGGTTTAAAAGATTTGAAACAGTATCAACAGCATTCATAAAGACAGCAACAATAACAACAGTATTAATAATATCAACAATATTATTTTACAAATTTCTGAAAAGTTAATATTTTGTTTCAACAATATCCTGTATGTTTATTTTACTATACAATGCTGTTTGGGCATACGTTTTGCAACAAAATGGAAAAGAGCGCTATGCAAGATAATTGTATTATTATTATTATTATTATTATTATTATTATTATTATTATTATTATTATTATTATTATTATTATTATTAT